>JANEHU010003974.1:0-26915 GCA_027563435.1 Nasonovia ribisnigri
ATCAAACTAGAATTTATATTTATGAAATCGTCATCAACATTTTCGTCATCAAAAACTTCATCATGTACATTTTTTTTTTTTTTTGGTGTGCTAGTTTTTAATAATTCTACGACCATCTCTTTGTCCCTCTTTCGCGAAATTCTTTCCTCTCTATTTGAATTACTAGTAGTTGAAGCGATAGAAATATTTTTTTGAGTACTAAAAATGGTAGGGAAAACTCTGGGTTTTAATCTTACAACTACTTTAGTGTCGGGCATAAGTTTTTCACGTAATAAGTCGGATTCATTAAAATCTTCGTTAGAAAAATGTTTAGAACAAATCATTGATGACTTACCAGGAACAAATTGTTTTCTCTTACAAAAATTAGTCCACTTTAAAAATCGATCTGGCGAGGTTTCTCTACGAGGAAATCTAAAAAAATGAATTTTTCCCGGACCATTATTTTTTGAACTATTGCAATTGCAACCAAATACCGAACACAACATTTTTGTGGCTGCAAGTAACAATATAATAAAATAAACAATCACAGGACACACCACTATGTCGACAACGTGAGTACAGTATACGAAATGAGAGGTATATTTGTATATTATAATAACAAAATATTATGCCACGATAGATAAAAATATTATCAGACAATTAATAATAATTATAGCCACTGCCCTACTAGATGTCTAGATATTCATATATGTCGCCGTCGCTGCTACGTGCCGCGATAAGATTTTATGTTAAAATAGTTAGATAATAATAAGAAAGCCTCACCCATCTCTAATATTAGCTACGAGTTAAAACAATATAGACAGTTTAAGGTCTATTTACACATAACCGTTCCGTGTCCGTGCCGTCCGTTCCGTGTCCGGCGTTTTAAATTTGTTTACTTGTTATGAAATGGGCATGTTTACACATGTCCGTTCAGTATCCGTTCCGTGTCCGTAATTTTAGATTTGTCGGAGACAATGTTTTGGGGAATTTCCCTGATACGGATATGAAAAATACGGAACAGTGTAAACAACCGTCAGTGCCAACTGACAGCTTGATCGGTTTGTTCTTACCTACTCGCAAGACGTATTTGTAAAATTTAAAAAAGTTTAAAAAGTTGTTTTTTCAAAAACTTATACACCAAAATCTGAAATCATGTGTACCAATGCCGACGAAAAAATTATAGAAATGGTTCGTTCTCATATAGAATTATACGACCTTTCACACCCAAAATATATGGATACTGCTCATAAAGACAAAATTTGGAATTCTATTGGAAATGAAATAAATCTAACAGGTAAGTGGTATTTGTTAGTACTTAATTATGTATTTTTTTAGTATAGATAACATGTTTTTACTAAACAACTATTAAGAATTTATAGTTAAATTATTATTTAATTTAAAAAATTAATAAATTGTAAAAATGATAAATTTAATACAAGCATATTATAGCATATTAAAGATTATATTTTAATAATTGATATAGGTACATATTTGAAATGAACAACTGCTAGTCGCTAATGACAATAGTATGTCATTTACATAAAAAACTTTAAGTTATTAAATTTTAAAAAACACAGCTGTTAAAAAATAACTTATAATTATTATTTTTGCTGAATTAATATAATAATAAGTACCTATATTAAGACGTAATACACAGTAAAATCAAATAGTAGTAAGTACCCAATAGATGCGTTTTTATGTTGTTAAATTTTTTCATTTTGCCACGGTACAGACCCTGCTGGAGAATTAAAAAAATCTCTATATAATTCTCGTGTTGCAAACGCTGCCCGTCCAGCTCCACCGCCTTGCATAGGTATATTATTTAGAGTAATATTTGAAACGGGTTCATTTATATTTTGAAAAACTTCATTGGTACAATTGCTGTATTTTTTTATATAGTTGTGAAGAACGCAAGTTGCTAAAATAATATAGTCCACATTTTCTGGTTTAGACTGTATCCTTCTGTTAAAAATACGAAATTTTTGTACTAGAATTCCAAAACAATTTTCGACTACTCTCCGCGTTCTACAAACACGATAGTTATAAATTCGTTTGGACAAGTGGTCAAGTTGCTTCCCAGGATACGGTCTCATTAAGTACGTTTTCAGTGGAAACGCTTCGTCGCCTAGTATAACGTACGGTGCAGAAATATTGGTATTTGGTAGAATTTCATCATTAGGAATATTTAATGAACCATTTTCTAATGATTTTCCTAAATTAGAATGTGCCAATATACCACCGTCTCTGTTTTTACCGTAAGCACCCACATCTACTGCTATAAAATTGTAATTTGCATCAACTAATGCTAGCAAAACAACTGAAAACGTTTTTTTGTAGTTAAAAAAATTAGATCCAGAATTTGCTGGAGCTTGGATAGTGACATGTTTGCCGTCTAGCGCTCCTAAACAGTTAGGAAAATTCCAAACGTTCCAAAAATCATTGGAGATTTGTTTCCATCGTTCTTCAGTTGGTTGAGGCATAACTTCAGTCATCAAATTTTTTACTATACTTTGACAAGTGTCAATTACTATTTTATAAACCGTTGCGTGACCTAGGCGGTAACTGAAGGAAATTGTCTTAAACGAATCTCCTGTCGCTAAAAACCTAAATAAAAAAACAAACATTTTTTAAAATTATAAATATATTATACTTATATTAGATTCTGATGAAGCGATGAATGTATTCATTTTACAATAATGTTTTTTTATTTTTATTTTTTATTTTTGTATGTCATCGTCCGTTTGGGGCAGTAAAACTACTTCGATTTTCTTCAACGTAAAACTTTAATACAAGGCTTCTGATATGTTTTTACAATAACAGTTAAAAAAATTTTAAAAATAAATAGGTACAATTTTTTTTTTCGACTTTTGACAACATTTATCAAATTAAAATCTAATGAAAAAAAAATTAATTTTAAACAGTGAATTATAAAATAAATATATTTTTTTAAATTTTTATATAAATTGATATTTAATCTCTTTTTTTAGGAAAAATATGCAAAACTCGCTGGAATAGCATTAGGGATAACTATCGAAAATCTATTAAAAAAACAACAAGTGGTCAAGCATTTAAAAAAATTAAAAAATATAAATATGATGATCAGCTTCAGTTTTTAAAGCCTCATTTACAAGAGAGGGATACTTTAGGAAATTTAAAAGATGTGAATAACGATGATTTAGAGAATTCTAGTAATGACAGTGAGGACGATGTGGAAAATGTTAGCACAGTTCAAAATATTGAGATTAATATTAGTGGCAATACAGATGGTGAAGATCAATTACCAAAAACTCCAGAATATCAATCTGCAGTTAGCAAATGTACAAAAAAACGTACAACCAAAACTCCGGAATCGGCTTCGAGTACTTTAATGAAGTATATAATGCAAAAAAGAGAAAATGATATAGCTAATACTACACAAACCCATTCTGTTGATGCTTTTTTAGCAGGCCTTTCACCCACACTCAAATCATTTACGCCATACTATTTAAACATAGTGAAATCAAAAATTTTTTCTATAGTTCAAGAATATGAAATGCAAATGATTGTAGACCAAGAAAAGAAAAAAACAACTTTTATGACACCATATCCCACACAATTGCTATCACCTCAGCAACAGTTTAGTCGAGAGTTTAATCAAAACTTTCCATCAAGTTCTGCACAACATCTTAACCACAATACGTATCCTAGTACTCAATTACAGAAAGAGATGCCATCACCAAGTGTATCAAATTATTATTCATCCACACCATCTCCACAGTTCGTTCATCAATTTGTGTCAAATAATTCACAAAACTCTACTAATGTACCTGTGCTAAACGATACTTTAACACCAACTTCAAATCTGTATTCATCTCCACCACCATCTCCATTTCTCAACAAAAATATTGGTTCATATATGAGTATTACTCAAAATCTTACACATTTACAAAGGACCCAAGATATGTTAATACCAACTTTGTCATCTTCACGTCCACAGTTTGATCGAAATATTTCAAATCAAACCAAAATACAACCGCAGCAAGAAATATACTCAAATTTACATGCAAATGTGTATGTACCACAGTCAAATAACGATGGCGTAGCGCACAAGTGTGATAAGTGACATTTTCGTAATTGTTCAGGAGAACGATTTTTAAGTTTGTGATGTTATAACAATTCAAAAATGTAACGAACTGTACTGAAATTTTTGTTAAATTTTCCTTAACATGTAATGAGTAATGAGGATTAAAAATTATTGTTCTGCTATAGACAAATCTCGAGAAAAAAATTTTTTTTTTAAAAACCGGCACTTATCACATTTGTATTCTTAAAAAAAAATTTTAAAAAAAGCTATTGTACTTAACACATTTTGTACACGTAAAAAGTAATGATTAAACACATCACATTTTTCTTCTAATTTCAATAAAGAACAACAATTACTTAAATAATATTATAATTGTTATTATAACTGCTTTAATATATTGAATAACAAATTAAATTCAACCTTTTAATAAAGTATATAAAATTTCTAAAAAAAAATTCAACTTATTTTATGACAACTTATCAAAATATAACATTATTAATTAATAATACAAATATAGAATATAGATAATAGGAACTTCAATCAGCAGTATCCTCATCATCTGAGGACATTTGTGGTTGACATTTTTTGGTGGTTGGCAAGTCATTATAAAATTGATAATAATCATTTGGTATTATTTTACAATTCATTAAATACTTCAAGTCTTTTTTCTTTGCTTCGCTGATAGGAATTTTTTTTGAGTACTTGATATCTAAACTAACTGAAGTCCATTCTTGTTTCCTACCTGCACCTCTTTTCATAGATGTGTCTATTTTTTTGAATACCGTTTCTTGTTGATCATATTTGTATTGCATGATATAAGGCTCATTTTTTTGAAATCTCATCCACTTTATCTTCAACCAATTTACTTTCTCTTTTTCTGTGTTCAAAGTTGTATTTTGTATCATAGAACTCACTAATTTTTCAAGGTTATAAAATTCATTATAATGCATAGTTGTAACTTTGTATGGACTAGGTTTTATCCTAGCAGATGAAAACAATAATGCCCATTCTCTGGTGGTAAATACTTTTTTATGTTTCCTATGTCGCTCTATAGTAGCATGTATAGAGTCTGCCTCAAGATACGAATGACCAGATTCCATAAATTTGACATCAATTGTTTCTATATTATCTATGCGATTTACTGCATATAACATTGCTGCCAAAATGTTCTTATTTCTGTTTTGGCCTCCACAAGTGTCAGAGAAAGTTGAAACATGAGTAACTGATTCTGGTAACTGGGACAAATAATTTAATAAGCATGTACCAATTTCTGCACTTCCTTTTTTCCCGTTGCATTCGTCCCAGACATAACAATACCCGTCATTTTTATAAGAATCAAAAATTGTGAAGTTATACACATTTAATTTTCTTCTATAGTATAATTGATTTTCTCCAGAAAATGGGAGGCTTAGAATAGCTTGTAGATCAAAGCTAATTGTTCTGTATGATTTTCCATTATCCAAGGCAGACTTTTTTTTGTCATCACTTTTCATTTGCATCGCTACTTTTTCCCTTTGTTTATGCTGTACCCAATCATTTTCTATGTCTGTTTTGTCAATTGCGTTATTATATGCATTACAATGGAAACATTGGTCCTTTTTTGGTAAAAAGAACGACAGTTGAGGATCAAATGAATTAAATATTTGTTTATAAATAAAAAAAGAAACAGGAGAAATATTTCTTTCTTTACAAAAATAATCTGTGTATAAACGGTACATAAGAGCTCTATTAAGGTCTGATGATAGGTATAGCTTACTAGAGTCACGTCTACAATAATGAGACTCGACTTTAGGGAAACTATTGATGTGTTCCTTTACCAAGTTTAATGCAGATATTGGAGTTTTATTAAGAGCTTTATGATTAGTCCTATTATCTTTTCCAACAAACAGTCCGTTATCTCCAATATTTTTCATACATAAATTGACAACTCGATGACTAATAGAAAAAGTTGTACAAAAAAAATTCAAACACACACGTTTTTTTTCCCCTTTTACATCAGTTATTGAATAGATTCTTGACACTTGCTTTGGTTTAGTAGTAATTACTTTTTTACGAATAACTGGCACATTTTGTATTAAGCCTGATAGATACATTTTTTGTTTTCCATAGTCACCAATATTCCAATATTCTTGACATCTCAAAGAACGAACATCCTCTGGAAAATTATCATTGCATTTGTACCTGAAAAAAAAAAATATTATTATTTCCTAATTAAGATACAATAATGATTATTACAATTATTTAAAAATGTTGTACTTGACCTACCTACACTTGATACAATTAACTGGTTTTGGTATTTTTTTATCAAATGTTTTGCCATTTCGATTTGTGTACATTTCTCCACTCAATCTTTTTTTTTTAACAATAGTTCTTTTCCAGAGTTCTGGATTTGCCTTTTTTTGTTTTCTTTTTTTTTGTATAACTTCGGTTTCATCTGTTTGAATTACATTAGACTCTATTAAATTCGTAGAAATATCAAACTGATCACTTAAACTATCAGATAAAGTGTCAAGTGGTCCTGGCGGTATATATGATTCATCAGAATCCATCTCGAACAGTGATGATCCATTTGAGTCATAATCTACAAATAATATTAATCAATTCAGTATTAATTTATTTATTTTTAGCTATTAGGAATAAAAATAATGTTTCTCTTACCATAATCATCTATGTCTTTTTCTTCTAAATTTTCATTTGGTTTAAAATCAACAGCTGAAGTACTTGTATTAAATAAATCAACACTATATTGTTTTGATTGAATTACATTAATCTCACGATGATCATGTGACAATATGTTGCGATTTTTAACATTAAGAGCAAGGGTAACTAATTTATGTGCTCTTGCTTTCTTCATTTTTATTCATTTTTATACCTAACTTACTTTAAATACAATACACAATGTCACGCGTAGAACTTATCACAAGAAAATAAACTTTTAATATTATGGTGCTAATATTGATAATAATAATATGCTAGATAGATGTGCTTGATAGGTTATAGAAATGTTTCTATTCTCTATGATTATAAAATGCGCGCCAAACGTGACAAATATTAATATTAATATTAATATCTTTATTATTTCATAAAATTGTTCACAAATGTTTTAACGTCACTTAACACATTTGAACGCAACGTAAAGACATTCATGAAAATCACAAATGTTGTAAAGTCACTTACAACATTTGTAATTTTCTAATTTTAGAGATTCGTACTTATTTCAAATAAACACGACATCTAGCGGAGTAAATAATGAACTGTTCACTTACAACGTTTGTGCATAATGTGCAGAATTGTATGATTAAATTGATTATGCACTTAACTCATTTTTCAAAAAAATGTCACTTATCACATTTGTGCGCTACGCCATCGATAATAAATTTAAACATCCAAAAACAAAACTATACAAAAATCCAGAAGAAGATGAGTCAGCTGCTAAATATTTTGCACATTTTTCAAATAAAGATAATATACAATAATATCACATAATATAAAATTACCTACCTTTTAAATATGATGTTTGTTGAATTGGTTGTTATTAAGTTTTGTTTTTTTAAATTTTAAATTGCTTAAAATGTTATACACTACTTTAGATATATAATTAAGAAATATATTGTATGATTAATTTTATTATTCTCAAATTAATTAATTAAATTATAATATTGTTAAGTCAAATTGTAATTGCATACAGTTTGGTTGTAAGTAGGTTCATATTTATCTATACAGTATACATACCTCAGACAGACAGCTAATCGTTCTTTTGGTGTTATTGCTGGTCTCCAAAAAGTATCTTGTTTTTTTATATCATGTTCAATTTTACTTAATAATAAATTAAAACAGTACTGTGACATTCGAAAATATTCAAAAAATTTTGTTTCGTGATCTACCAACTCTCCATACAAAGTTGCAAATTCGCCTTCAATTTTTCTTTTTTTCCATAAATCATGAACCCAAATCCTTTTTTGTTTGTTGTTCTTTTCCTCTTCATCCAGCAGCAAGGCAAGTACTGCTAGATCTTCTAGCGATTCGTCTACACTTCCAGTCATATTATAATTTTTTTCAAATACCCAAAAGCCAAAACAACAGTGAAAAATGGAATGTAAAAAACGTGCGTGTGTTCAGTAGTTAGGTTTTAACTGCACTGAACGGGCACGGACAACGGATACTGATCGGACACGGAACGGTTATGTGTAAATACTTTTGCACTGATACTGAACGGACGGTACGGATACGGAACGGACACGGAACGGTTATGTGTAAATAGAGCTTTAGGCGTCAGAAATCCGTACACGATGTCACGATCGTCAAAACAATATTACACACGTTTACTGCAGCAGCAGTATGGTAAATTCATAATATAATTTATTTAAGTGTTATTTTTGTCTACACTATTAAACCAAAATGTGATTTAATTATACGAATGGAAAGATTATGAGGTACTCTTGAATACATTTGATTAGTTCATTCGAAAAAAAATAAGTTCATAAGCAGTTATTTTATGTTAAACCAAAAATGGATAAATATTGCCGTGTATTATATATGGCCGCCGCCTCGGCGGACGAATCCGTGACGTCACGCGCAATGTCATAAGTCACAGTAACTAGCGAACGAATAGTCACAAACGAATTTTAGTTGTATCATTATCTTAGTTAGACTCTATTCTATTTATTAGAGTAAAAAAATAATTATTGATTTTTTGAGTTGGATGGTCCTTTAAAAGAGCACTCATAGTGAAACAAAATCGACCGTACTTGTCGTAAGCAGAAGCTTGACGGGTTCTATGTCAGCTGGTCATGATAACCAGATAACGTATGTATAATATTAGTATTTAGTATTTTAAGATTTTAAATTAAAATATAAATTATATAAATCAATTAATGTATTATTTATATTATATAAATAAATACATTTTTGATTTTGCATTCGGCAATTCCGCATCGTGTGGTCGAACACGGCTATTGCGGAATTTCCGCATTCATATTTTCCAACGCGGAAAAAACGCATCGTGTGGCCCGAGCCAAATATGGCCAAATAATATAATAAATATCAGCTATCTGAGCTGTAGTACAATAATAATTCGAACTTACAGTTATGACGGTGCACGGCTGGCCAGCTGCTACCTATCCTATAATAACAATGCAAAATTCACAAAAAACGTGAATTTATAAATATTATAAATTATAAAGGTTGAACACGATTAGCGCACACTACAATAAGATTATAATACAAGTAATATCGTGGCGATTAGCGCGCACTAATAAGATTACAATATAAATAGTATCCGTGGCGATTAGCGCACACTGAAATTAATATAATACAAAATTATAAAATGATATTCGTGGCGATTGGCGCTACTAAAAACATTGGCTAGTATAACAAATATAGCGATTCGCGCCCACACAACTAGTTAACAATACCAAAAATTGACACTTCGACACGGCGATGTGCGCACGTAATAAAGTAATAAATTTGACGCGTGACGGTCGTACGCCCTTGGGTCTGCGAACAGTACTAAAATTATTGGTGGTGGCCGTGTTATGATCCGTAGATAGAGCGGTGAGCCATCGGCGACCGGTTTTACATATTATATAATAGACACATTTATAACAAAAATTTAAACAATATAAATAATAATCACTGGTAGGGATGTGCGTATGTGAGTGTGTGTGTGATCGGAGGCGAGATATAATAATAATTGTGTTGTTGCATTTCGGGCGGCAACACTATTTATTATAGATATCACTTCCTTTAACTATAAGATCCCATATTAAATTCACACATTTTAATATTTCCTAAATCTTGAATAACCTTAATATCATCTAGATAGTAGTGATTATAATCACCTGTTGCAATAATTTGATCATTAGCTATTTGACAAAGTTCTAACCAAGTTGGTGAGTGTAATAGTTTAGAAATATAAGGATTTCCATTTACAAAATCATCATCTCCTTGATTAATAATAAAAATATTTCCATTAATTGGGATTTCATTTAGATTATATTTAACATTCTCTGAATTTAAGTTTATTTATGTTTGCATATTTTGGATTTTTTTTCTACAAATGCATATTTTTAAGATTTATTGATTTTTATTGCATATTTTAAAATAATCTTTGATTATTTACTCTTAAATCAATTTTATCTACATGATTTTGTCAGCAATAATACCGATGAGGCGATAATCAATAGTGTTACGGGGAACCCATTTTATTTTTAGCTCTGAAGACAATATTATTTTTATTTAATCTGTCTTTTACAGCATTATTCTGTTTGCCAGTACACAGTGATCGACGGACTACGATCGTTATCGATTCAATTGAAATTATTGACAATGTAAGTGTTGCAATGAAACGTCTTACTAGGACAACTGGGAAAAATATCTGTACAAAGAGTGAAAATGTATTGAAGAAAAATGTTGGTCTTGCACTCTTGCTATGCTAAAGAAAATTAAAAACATTCTTAACGGTGAATTAATTGACATGAAAGACTTACCAGAAGACTTAGAAATTAATGATCTGACATATTTTAAATATGCTCCCATCACATCGGTAAACATAGAAAGATCATTATTTATTTATTGGGAATACAAGCTGACATATCTTAAAAAAAAATTTGGTTCGTTGAAATGCATGCATGACACCAACACCGCTGTGAAGTATAATTAAACTAAACAAATAAAAGGAAAATTGCAACTAAAAAACCTTTAAACCATTTTTCCCGTTTACATATTATTATGTTGAGTACGAATATACTAGTATTAATTGATAGACCTTTTTTTTTATAGATCCATTATTTATTAATATTTAATAGTTAATACTTAGACTAATTATAAGCAAAAAAAATTATACATTAGAATACATTGTGAAAAAACAGGCAAATTTTTTTTTAAAAAACCAAAAATATAAATCAATTTAATATGTCAAGTAGTACATAAATCATACGATTTGGTTTGCTGGCTGTCCATTTTGTTTGATCACTCCGATACTCTGTGGTATACCTTGTGCTGGTTCTATTAATGTGTGAGGAATAGTATTTTTAGCATTTACTACTCCAGTGGGTGCTCTGGTCCAAGCACCTTGTATATATTTACTCTTAGACTTCTGTTTAATTAGGAGTTATGTATCAATCAACTTAGTCGGCCAATATTCTTCAAAATGTGTTTCTGATGAGTAACCGTTTTTGATATGATCGAAATTGACCATCGTGTAAGAATCACTATCAAACAAATGATTTTTGATACCCTGAACTTTACAACAAAACTTTAAGTATGCCAAGCTCCAATTTTTTATCTGTACACTTTGACGTATTAAATTTTGGGTTTCGCCTTCAAAGTAAAAAAGTGGAACATATTTTTGGCCACCTTGAGTACAATATGGTACAACAGATTCCGAGTCAATACGTATAAAACCACATCTGTCATTGAGACCTGGAGTATTATTACACAGTAATTTATTATAACATTCGATTAAGAACGCATAAAACTCATGTACATCATCAAGGCTGACGATACATTCTTTTCCTGTGACAAACCTTTTTCTCCCGTACACTTAGTCAGTATGTTTTCTATTGATTTCATTTAGTAATCTGGCTTCAGAATCAGATATTAAATGACTTTTTATTGATAAGCATGTATATATATTTGTATGTAAGGAATGCAAATATTTTCTAATTGGCCGAGTTTCAGCCATTCTAATGGCAACAAATTTTAAATGTTTACCATTGATTACTCGTATGATATAGGGTACCTGATATCCTTCAATTAACTTCCAAGAAAATCTTCCTATATTACATAAAAGAACATAAAATATTATATAGTTTTCATAGGACATTTCAAAACATGAATTAATTCTGAATAGCTTACTTTTTATGCTCTCTGCATATTCATAATCCTTAGATAATATTTCTTGATTATTTGTTTTAATAATATTCGTCGTTAGTGATGCATTAGCCAAACTTTCTATTTTACCGACTTGGTTTTCACAAAAATTAGCAGGACAAGCAGTCTGTTGTGTTGCTGAGGGTGTTGCTTCATTTTCAAAACTTTTTTTCACATTTGTAACCATTTCAACGGAATCTGTAGTAGATACTTCTGTAGATTCTTTTGGTTCTTCTTTAATATTGTCCCCTGTAACTTAGTTATATAATTTAGATTAATACAATAAAATTATAGTAGATATAATTTTTTACAAAAAAATTAATAGATTTTATGAATTAACTAAAAATATGAACTAAATGGTTATATTAGTATTTTCTATAGATGCCTACAATGGTATAGTTTTCAATATTTATATTAACACTTTTTAAGCTGTTAATATAAATTTCACGTTTTTTATCATATCAATAAAAAAATGTACCTATGCTAAAATGTGTCGGACAAAAAGCTTTAAAATATAATTTAACGTTTCTCATAAGTTGTATATTCTGAAAATTGAAATTGAAGAAAAAAGCTTGGCATGAATCTACAAACATTTTATAAGAGCGTTTTAAGAAAAGAATTTTAATGAAATTTGTAAAAAATTATAAAAGGACTTGAGACAGTTACCGAAATTCTCAATGTTGCTGTAACTCAATATACTTTCCAAATTTTCGTAATTTCTTTTTAATTTTGTCAAAATTTGAACTTTAGATGCTTATAAAAAAATGTTTTAGATTTTTTTTTAACTTCTTCTTATAATGACTTACTAGGAAAATTGTGCTCAAATAGCTCAACCTGAGTGCACCGACACTTATAGAAATTATAATATCATATCAAATTATCGCATCATCATGCAAAGATTCGTTTGAAATTATAAATATTATTTTTATAAATAACTAGGTATAGTAAATGCGACGAATAAGTAATAACACATTATTATGTAAAATGTATTAGTATAGTTATTATTAAATTAGCTAATCAAGTATCGAATACTTATCGTGTACCTACACAGGCACAAAGAAAAATATGATTTTCAAAGTCATTGTGTTATCACCACTATACAAGTAGATAAAATGACATGTTGAAAAAGTGGCGTTACCCGGTCTACTTTTCAATGTACAGTAGTTACCCATCTAGTTGATTATCTATAATTGTGCATAAATGTAACCACATAGCATCGAAATAAAGAATACATTTTAGAAGAATAATAATTCTTTATTTCGATACCGATTCGAAGTGTACAACAACCCTGCATACGCTGTAGGTATACGATACTATACGGTGCATAGATAATAAAAATATGGATAGGACATAATATAATATAGGTATTATAACGACCGATAACAGTAATCGTCCGCAATAATCTTAGATCATATACACAGACTTCTATACTATAGATAACGAACTCCTATATAATTTACATTGTTACACGTGAGGCTCAGCTGTGGATGACCGCTTTTTTTTGGTTGGCAAAACATTTTATTCGTATACAAAATGTACCTATGGTATTAGGAATAACATACTTTTTAATGGTAAAATAAAATAGTAAATGTAAAATGATTTATATAAAATATATATATTTTTTTTTTAAACAACAGGTTTAGAAATAATAAAATGCAATACAAAATAGATCATTATTTATCTTATTTACCACATACAAAATCCCATGCAATTGCCAACCAACCTTCAGGCTTCAATTCGTGGCGAGAGTTCTGTAGAACTCTAGTAGAACCCCAGTAGACTGGGGCTGTTGTAATAACCAAAATCAATATAACAAATACACTACTATATCGACTATACTCTAGATACATTGTGATATTATCAGTACCTTATGTATTGTAATTACCAATTTGTAAAACTATTATAACTGTGCAAAATAACCTACACTGAACCTATGAAATGTTACTCGGGTGTTGTCTTTTTTTTTGTTGGTACACTGAATCAACGAAAAATTTGTCAAATCTCAAGAATGCCATATTCATATCGACCATATGTGTGTATATAATAATTTACTCCAAAAAATTACTATATAGGTCCTATTATAACTAATTATTTCTCAGTTTCTTCTTTTTTCGAATAAAAACTACTTTTGTTCTTTGTGTGCTCAAAAAAATTATTATTTGAATACTTTACAAAACTGGTAGGCAGTGTGTTAAAATTCAATTTGACGCATGCTTGTACTTGATCTGCCCGATTCACCAATGGCAACCAATAATAAATAAATACTATTTTACTAATTATTTTTTCAATAACCAATATACCAACAATATTCATAAACAAACAGTTCCATCGTAAATCTCAAAATCTATTTTTTAGCACCTCCCCGGGCTTAAATTGAAGATGTTTTAGAGCCTATAGCCTTCCTAGATAAATAGACTATGTAACACAAAAATAATACTTTATTCAAACTAGTAGTTCTTGAGATTAGGTTCAAACAAACATACTCTTCGGCTTTATAATATTAGTATAGATTTAAATATTTTAAATGGCAAAAAAATACAATATAAATAATAATAGTTAAACCTAAGTAAAATAATGCAGTTATATTTTACTTTTTAAAAATCACATAAATTGTCATAGATTAATCAGTTTAATTTTATCGATTTGTACAATATAGGTACCTATTATAAAAGTTTAATATTTATGAAGCTCTTCTAATTTTAAAGCTGGAGCCGAATAATGGTGTCGCCGAAACTAAGTATGCATACATAAACAATGAACACAATATTGAATATATAAATTGCCGAAACTGCATCGCCGAATAGTCTTCGATGATACTATTGGTGAATCTATTAAACAAGTTAGGAAAGTTCACTCCAAGACTCCACGAGTGTTCTAAATTTCGGCCGTTTTCTAAACGTATCAAGTAGGTATTTAATAAACTATAAATCTATTTACGTACGATTTAAAAATAATTTTGGAACTTGAATATGTTTATATGTATATTAAACCCTAAATAATATATATTATTAAATATCTTAATTTGTAAATAATGTACCTATTTATATTTTAGTACTAATTTTTTAGTATTGACCAGTATGAGTATATTCTAACCAAATATTCTTGTTACCGATAAAAAAATAAAATTATAATAAAAATAATAATCTTTTTATTAAAAACTCATATTTTGTCATTTTGATACTTATTTTTGAAGACTGGCTGGTATGAATTTACTTTTAAGGGGGCTGTGGTTGATCGTGTTTTAAGGAAATTAATATAGGCAATTTAACATGATGGCATTAAACTAACTTGTAAGTGTGGGCAAAGTAAACGAACATAAGTGTGTGTAACTGTGTAAATCTAATCTCGCTCAATATTTACTAGGAACCGTCACGCCGTCGTATCCATGATAAAGAAAAGAGGTATGTCAGCAACTTTTGTGATACGCATATCCGCCATATTGCTTTTCTCCAAAAGTTATCATAATCCATTATCATAAACCACGGACTTCTATACTATAATTACTAACTAGACTAGATAAGGTACTGTCGATATAATTATATGATGTTGTAATTTATACAATTATACCTAATTAGATACTGAGAAATGTTATTGATTTTAATTATCAAGCAATGGATTTAAACATTTTGTAATTTATTTAACAAATTTTTGCTTCTTTTTTTTATTGGTTGTCTTGAGTGTCTGGTGATTGTAGAGCAATTCATTGTTCAGTTTATTCAAACGAATGAATGTTCTTGTGCGAACTAAGCAGCTTATGACTTCTGGTGGTATGTCTTTAAATATTTCTTCTAGTTTTGTTGTCAATTCTTTTATTATATATTGTTTATTTGATAAACCTTCTCCATGCAAATTGTTAAATATTGGTTCCAGTTTATATGCCATGTTTACCAATGTTCTTGATGGTATTGAAAGGTTTCCTTTTGATACATAATTGATCCAAGAGTCTGTGTCACCTTGTTCCTCACTCTTCAAATAGGGATATTTATGTTTAAAACGGTAAGCAACGTACCCTGCTACATATTCAACATTATCTCTTTCAATTTCATTAAACGGTACATTTTCCACCATCTAAAACAAATAAATAATATAAATTTCTCATTATATTATTTTAAGTTACTTCAAACCTCTAATTCAAATTCATCCAACATTTCAAAATTACTCCTCACAGTTTCTACTTTTGTTTTCCCACATTCCATCTCAGTTTGAGCAAATTCACTGTCTGAATTATTGAATTCCAAATCTGTTATAAGGGCTCCTGTTAGACATTCTTCACCGCTAATCAAACTTGTTTCCAATCCATCATCAGTGTTTTTATTTTCTGTAAACACTGATCTAGAATGCTTCCCAAGAATGTACCACCTAAGACTAAAATTGTATACTACCTTAATAATATAATCATCTATTGTTATTATTATTGTAAAATGTAGGTGATTATTTTTTTTACGCACGCATGTTTAAATTGTAAGGTAGTAATACTATTAAATGCAGAACCACACATTCCTTTTAGGAAACTGAATAGGTTCTCAACCGAGTCCTGGTTGACTTTCCTTGTCATTATGTAGCTTACATTATATTGTTTCACACTCTGAAGTAAACCTTTTAATGATTTATTGGTTATAACAATACCTACAATTGTACATTATTTATGAGATAAATTTATATTTTTCAGAATATATCATTAACAATATCAACAATGGTCACCTTTTTGGAATGGTAACAATGATATTTTTGAATGTACTCTCATATTAACTATAATGTCGTTCATTTTATTAAGTAACTCATTGTGCGTATCTTCAAATAGCCCATAAGCAGCTGCATTTTTGTCATACTTTTGCTGTGTGTTTAGCAGATCGAACCAATCATTAAAAAGTTGAATAACTTCTGAAGCCTAAAAATAGAATACTAAAGCTTATTTTATAATATAAATTTTAATTGTTTTGTTTTGTTTAGCTTATATAGTTATATTTCATAAACTAATAGTATTGTTATAAGCATATACGCACTTCTTTCCAATTATGATTGTTTATTTTATTTTTATTTCCTAAATAGCTGATTGATTTGGCAACATTATTTGAAAATATATGAGCTGCCAATTTAACATTCATCCTATTTGCACCTTCTACTAATAAATGTCGTTCTGATAGTTTATGAGCAAATCTGTATTCTTTGTTAGAGTTTATATGTAACAGTTCTTGTAAAATATTTTTACCAATATATTTACCATTAGATAAAACAAATCCTCTGAAAAAATTGTAGTATTTGTACCATAAAATAAACTAATTTATGAATTATTTGAAATTATTAAAATAATTACTTGTCCAGAAAATGATTCCTAGCTAGTTTAAGTAAATGAGGTGCATCTGCAAAAGCATAAATATTTTGTAGTGTTACAGGATGTTCAAAGTATGTTCTGTCCATCGAAATACATAAATCACGCCATAATCCAACATTTCATGGGCCCATGTCACTAACAATAGCCACTACATTATACCCAACTTCATATAAACTGCAAATTATATTGCTTAGGATTTGCTTGGTCATTGGTGTATCATAGTTATAGTAAACTGGTTGTTTCCAGGAAGCAACAAGCCCTAAAAAAATTTTATTTGAATTTTCCAATACATAATTAATTTTGTTTTTTATACCTCGAACAACAACAGTCTGAACACATTTATATGGTCCAATCATTTGTTCATACTTTTTATCAAAACAAATTCTTCTTGACACATATGTCTCATCGAATGATACAACTGTGAGTTTATCTTTTATATCCAGTGTTTCTCCTTAGATATTTTTTTAAATTTTAATTCACATATTATGATATTGAATTTAATTACAAAATAAATAATATATTTTAAAAATAGATACCTTTGGCTTTCATTAACGTCATAACACCTGAAAGAATGCCTGGTTCCATTGGAAATCGAACTGCTCTTGTTCGTAGTGTTGATAATCCTAATTTTTTTACTAATGTTACCATGTATTCATTTCATTTATATAAATAAAAATACAAACCAACTAAAGGAAAATGTTTTTCTTCACGTAAGTATCTATATACTTTAGGTGATATACTTCTCAATGTAATTGCAGAAGAAATATCTTCAGGTTGCCATTTGTATACCTTCTTTTTAGGGTTTAAAAGCATATCTATTTGTGTCTCAGTGAATAAATGTGACAATATTTTTGTAAAACGACATTCAAATCGTTCTTTTTCTTGATCAGCCCAGTTTTTTTGACTAATAACTACATTTGTTAGATCAATATTTTTTAACTTCAATTCTTTATTTTCTTTTTTCAAAATTTCTAACTCATATTTCAATCTAATACATATTGTTAAAAATAATAAAAAACAATTTTCAATATTATTTAATTTTTTAATATTACAAACACATACTAATAATTTAATATACTAAAAAAATTCCACAAATATATATTCTAATTATGTACAACACAAAAAGCATTTATAATTGTATGTATCTATATCTAATTATATCTAATAATTACATTATGAGTAATATAATAAAGTTATCTAAACCTAGATATTAACATAGCTATTTAAAAAATCTACATACTATTAACAAATAAATTTAGTAATAAAAAACAAATAAAGTAGAAAAGTTCCTAAAAATGTTATTGTTTTAGCTATTGAATGTTAGTGTTAATGCCAAAAATAAGTTCTATATCAAACAGGATGTTATATGATATAAATACGACTGATGGATAGCCAGTATTTATACACTCCCGTATGAAAATGAACAAATATTCTGCATTAAATGTAGATTATAAAACCAATATTAAATTCTTCCTGTAGTCCTGTTACTGTAATAGAAAAGTAGAAAAGTTTCATGGTCCCATTGAAATGTTTTTGCATTTGACATTGCTCTCTCAACACTGATTCTAAACATAAAAATTGCATGCAAACACAAACAGTAAATAATAACACAAGTTTACTTCTCAACAGAAATATCTGCATCGGAAAGAGTTACAATATCAGTACTTGGTGTATTATTCAATACATTAAATAAATTTCGGCAGCATTTTCGATTTGACCCAGGTTGGCTGTTGAATTTAAAATGTATTGTATAAGTTCACAATACTTCTTTTTAGACTTTTATTATTTTAGTAAAATATCTTAATACTGTCAAATTATTGTATTACCTTTCTCCATTGACTTCTTCAGTAATTGTAAATGTACCACTTGGAGTTAAAACCTTAACTGGTGTTTTACTTACCGAATTAGGTGAACATGGATATGGTAATCCAAATATACTTGAGAGAAAACAAACCAAAAGAGGAAATAAATAAATATTATTTAGCATATCATAATTACCTACCTCAAGGGTATTGCATGCTCATTTAATCTTCTAGCCCGTTGAGGTGAATATCCAGCCGCTTTTTGTAACTCTGTTTTTTCAATAATATCACTTTTGGCAAAGTGTTTTGAACATGCAACAGCTAAAAATGTATAAAGGCGCTTAATACTTTATATTTTTATTCATTCATAACAAATTTTTTTAGGTAAAAATTAACATGAATTACTGTTTTCTAAAAGCAAACATATATAAATAATAAAAAAAAATAATATAGTGTTTACTTAAATATAATTTAAACAGAATACATGTTCAATCTTAGACCTTAGTTAACTTTAATATCTTTTTAATTATACCTGTATCACAATTTATTTTTTGAACATTTGATCCATTTTTTATTTGTGAAACCCACTTAGCACGTAAGCTTACATCTTTGGGGAATTTATGCAAATGAACAGTATTGTTCTTTACGTACTTTTTACTCCTACTGCCACTTCTACAACCCTCAAAAATACATAAAGGCATCCTTAATAATAAATATTAATACAACAATTTACTAAAACGAAAATGACAAAGCCAAATTATTGTAAATATTAATTTAAAATCTCGTTTTAAATGTTCAATGATTATTGCTTAATCATAATAAGTCAAAAAATACTGATAATACAAATTAAAAACAAAAATGATAAAAACGGAGAAAAGCAATATGGCTGCCTGCGTCGATTTTACGAAAATGCATATGTTGCTGACATACCTCTTTTCTTTATCATGGTCGTATCGATATCAAACATTGTAAACAACTAATTATGTGGGTCATAATCAATATCGTTGTCAAAAGTTGGTAATTTTAGTATTCTTTATTATAATATCTAAACCTATTTTTTTATATACAACTTTTTTACTCATTAATTACATAATCACCTTTTTTTACGTAAAAGAAATAACACAATCACTCACATACACCGAAACACCAGCTATAGGTATATAAGCAAGGTATCTTGTATTTGTATAGTGTGTTCCGATACAGTTAGAAGAAATATCGAGTAGGATAATACCTACCTATATTTTGTGCTGTATTGAGCATATGTGAGGATATATTACTAATAGGCATGTAGGAGTGTCAGGAACTATAGATAAAAAAACCAATATACGTGTTTTAAATGATAAGTATAATAATTATTAGTCCTACCTTAATGCCTACGCAATCCGACTTTTTTCATTTTATTACATACATTTTTCTTAACTAATTTTGACTATTGTTGTTGTTTCGGCACCGTCGGGCTCCTACGGAACCGGCGGTCAACCCTAGCGATTCGGGGACACGGGAATAGGGGGAATTAGGTAACACCGTTAATTGCAGTCCTTTACAATAATAGACAACACATTCTTAAGGTAGAGATATAAATCAAATATTATATTAATGCGTAGTCAAACGACAACGCACACCTAAAACACCCGGTGGAGACGTCTCTCCGTTCGGGCGTACGGCAACAAGACGTACAATAATTATAATAGCTAATCACGAACGATACCGTTAACGACGACGGTGACTACGCGGAGTGGAGTGGCATCGACGGCGGCGGCGGCTGCAGTATTCAGACAACAAGTGGCAGTGGGCGGCGAGCGACGACAGCGACCTTGACCTACAGTCGGTTTATTTTGAGTCGTCCGGCGGCGGTGACAGCGGCCGCGTATAAAGTCCGCGTACAGTTGCGGTGACTACGGCACACACAAATCGTCACTGAAATCGCGCGACGACGAAACGCACGTTACAAAACGACGGCCCGCACAATTAAGGTCCACGTCCCTTTTACGTATCGTCACTAACCCGGCACTCTATGAGTAACACTCAAAATAAAACACCACGTAGGAGTGCTGGGTAGTGGACGGTGACACACGCTAAGACGTGGGCTGGTCGCACTGCGACAAAACACACACTGGTAGCTACAGACCGGTTGCGCGTACGAGCGGCATACATCAACGGCGGCAGCTCTTATCGGCATTTCTACGCCGACGACGCGCTCACCCGGTATTGTAGTGCACTGGGTCTGCACATAAAGGCGCTAAGTTTCAAACAGTTGTATTAGGTATATTAGTTTAACTCCAACGATGAAGTTTTAAAATTAAAATTATACAAAAACGATTTATAGCTATTTTATATTAAGATATAAAATATGTATTTATGTAATATTTAGGCACAACAATCGAACTACCATAATATTCACGTTTATTATAAATTAGTCATATAATAAGGGAAAAAATTAAAATACATTTTTCTATATACAAACTTTATTTTTATTTATTTGTTTTATTTAAAATTTTTCCCCCTTCACTGACGACGTCGCAAAAGTTTTAATGCAGAATCGTGTTAAATTCAGGTTTAATAAAAAATTCTTCTGTCTTACGAAAATGTGCGGAATCGGGTAGATAAAAAGGTATATTGTGTGGAATCGTGTGCTAGCCTATCGTCCTGGACGTCCAATTTCTCCCAAAATATCCGTACGTATATATAATATTATTATATACCTACTTGTCTATCATATTTACTTAAATGTCTGAAAATTTCCGAAAAAGAAAGCTTATAAATAAATTCAGTAGTTTTTACGTTTCAAATTAATTTACTTAAAAGAAAATTTTAAATCGTACAAAATCGTAAGAAATACTCGATTTGAATACACGTTTATGTCATATTTTTTGTAAAAATTATATTTTAAAACTAGCTGTTGTTTATTTCCTAAATATATATTTCGATCAAATTTGAAAAATCTTATTTTCAGTAGGTACATTGAAAAAAAAATTAACAATTTTCTTCCGTACTTGTGACGCAAGTATCCATAAAAGAGGTATATATAAAAAAAATGATGCTGGTTTAGTAACGCTCGCCAAAAAAGTATCTCTCGACTCAGGTTTAAATGATGCCCACCACTTATATTCTCGTACTTCCGGTGTTCTAACCATTTGTTATTATTAAGTTGATAATTAGTTTTATTGTCTCGTTAAGTACTTATTTTTTTTATTTTACAAATCACAAAATATATTTTGTTGAATTTGTAGAAAAGTATAAACATAATTTATAAATAATAATTATTCAGACAATGAATAATTTAAACTCTTATAAAAATAACATTTAATGTTTTTCGGTGGGTGAGCTGGGTCTTTTTTAGAGAGCGTTAAAGCCCTCCCTTGCCACTTCTTAACACTGCGTACCGTCACGGTTCACTTCTGCAGACAAATACAACGAACAATTTCAACAATATACATCTCACCTACAATCAAAATATTATGATGATACATCGCATTGTCGTCGTGTACACTGACATTGTGTACATTTTGCACGCGTATGATGAAACTAATAAATATGTATTTCAAAGGTATCTATTATATTAGGTATTTTTATTTTTATTAAAAATTAATATCGAGTGCTGTATTTCACTCCTCCTCTGCCACGCAATTCTTAAACAGCTGGCCTCCATTAAACAGTTATATTAACTTATTATTATTTTCTTCCCAAATCCTCAAATATAAATAGTAATTAGTATTATTATTATTTTGTGTGCCAATGTTCGCTGCGTTTCGTCGTGATGACAAGTGGGTATTGTCGTCTACGTGTTCCAGGCTCCAGCCATAGTATTTTTAATTCAATTGTTTTAGTCAACGTACGTCATCGTCACCTAATTTTTTCATCACTATCGACTATCGCTATTAATTATACAGGTACACACCACCTATAGAATTTAATAACGATTGTACAACTACAACTATTCAAATATTTTCACACGATTTTTCCACTTATTATTTTAGAAGAGATATTAATGTAACATTCAATTAAAACATATCAATGTAACGACAAAATAATTCAAAAAATATAATTTTATCATAACACTCATTAGCTATAGATATATATATATATAAAAACACTTAAAATTTCTATAAACAAAACTGAGTCTAAATATATTTTTATATATTTCTTTTTACGGGGAAAACCGTCCGTCGACCACAGAGAAAGTTTACCCGTCGATTTCAATAACAAAAATATTATAATGTTTTTTCAATAACAATGTAATGTAACCGCACCGAGTGTTACTTTTCTCATCGCCCTCGAAATTATATTATACCGAACGCTGTCGCGGCGGTCGTCGGACCGTGCGACACGATCCGCTTAGGTCGGGGTGGAGAGGATGTCGACTATGCACGCCTGTTCATCAACATATTATAGTCCCGCCGCCAACGGCGACAATAACTAACAGTGTTGCCAGGTAAAAAATTGTAAATTACCCAAAAATGCGTGATAAAAGTTTCCTAAATCTCCAACAATTTTTTTTTTATCCCCAGATTTTTAATTAAAATCCTCAAAAAATTTTTCAGCAAACATTTTTAGTTAAATAACAGCATTATTGCTATATTACCTAATATCCTACTCACCAAACTTCTTACCTCCAATAGTGTGACTATACATAAATAATCATTTATGAAATTGTGTAAGAATCAGTTAACATAAATAGATAACAGTAAAACAAATTGTGATAACATATTGTAACCTGGTTTTAAATAATATTAGAACCAATAGAACCTAAGAAATTATTAATTATATATATAAATTAAACGATATATTATTTAAGTTAACAATTTTTTCCTTGGCTTGAATGGGAGATACTTAGTTTAGATTTGGGATTTTAGAGGTTAATTAGACACAATAACAATTATTATAATACATAATAATTAATTTTAAAATAAATATAACAAAAAATTAGTCCTTTTTTCACATTTTGTTAAGTTATAACAGTATAAACTTTTATTCCAACAAATAAATATAAAATAAATAAAGCACATTTTATTAAAGTAAGAGTTGAGTACTTATAAAACAAACAATATAAATGAAATCATACCATAAAAATAAATGTCAGTCCTTTTTGATCACATGATTCTAAAATATAAAATAATTACTTTTGTGTTAATAAATATAAATTTATAAAAACTAGCAACACTCGAGTAACAAACAATATAAATGATACCATATGCAAATTTACAAACTAATGTCAGTCCTTTTTGTTTACATTTTGACTTTTGTAAAATGATAAAATATATAAAAGCATTAACTTTTTTACTAACAAATAAATCTTAATATATAAAAACAATTTATCAAGTAAGAGTTCAATACTCATAAAACAAACAATATAAATGAAATCATATCATAAAAATAAATGTCAGTCCTTTTTGTTCACATTAATTAAGTATAATTCTAAAATATAAAAGAAGATAATTACTTTTATATTAACAAATAACAATTTATAATTAACAACTAATAAAGTTGATAATATCTACTTATATAAAAACTTGTAATTAGTTAATGCTGTATATTTATAACATGTACCTATGCATACAAATTAATACCTAGGAATACATATTGTTAGAATGTAACTTTAATAGTTCGTCTGTAACATTAAAGTCATAGCAATTTTTATTTTGATCAGAAATTAATTGTTTTGTATGTAGTATACCTTGTAATGTTTCAGAGGATAACCTGTTTCTTGTTTTTGTCTTATTATTATTTATTGCACTAAATACTCGTTCCACGCAAGCACTACTGTGTGGAAGAGTTAACAAATTTGTTACAAAATTAGATAGCTGTGGATAAAGTTGAGTGTTATCACCCTTAACTTGTTTAAGATATTTGACCCAAAATTCATTTGCACTCAAATTAATGTCTATATCACTTGAGATCAGTAGGCGCCATTCTCTGTCTAATTCATTGACATTCTCAACAAAGTTTGAAAAATAAGAAGCAACAATTCCTAATGACTGTACATTAGATATTTTTTTAGGGTCTAAAAAAGATAAATGTTTTAATCCAAGAACATATCTACTATTAAATGGAAAACGAAGATAAAGTTGGTGGGCACATTCCAAATAAAAATCAAGACAACACTTTACAAACTGCTTTTTATCTGAAGAATTCAAATTATTTTGTGAAATGGCTATAGCTACTTTTGGTCCTAAATATATTTGGTCATCTGGTAAGAAATTGCAAGGGTTACGGTATTGTAATAGCGAAATGTCAGTATTATTTAATTCACTTGATTTTATATAGCATTGTAAAATAAATTTATAAGCATTTGCCATACGGTCATATAGAAGATATATTTTAGGAAGTTCAGACTGGAATTCAAGATTTAAATCATTTAAAGTAGGTAAGATAAATTCTAAGAAATCTAGATATAACTTATTTATTGGATTATTCAAACCATTTGTAATGTTGTAAGATTTGTCTATGTTGTCAAACGTTTGTGCATTAAAATATGCTTTTAATGCTGGATATTGTTCATTAATACGCTTCACCACTGCTAATAAACATAACCATCTTGTTGAACTGAGTTGAAGCATTTTATGAGATTTTAAATTAAATAATTGTTGAATTTCTTTAAGTTCTTGTTGTCTTTTAAAACTATGTTGCACATAGTTATAAATATTCCTGATTAATATTTCTATATCATCGGGTAATTTACGACAGGCATACTCTGCGCACAAAGCAAGAGAATGACAGATGCATTTCATGATAAAAATATTTGGTATATCTTTTCTGAACAGAGCTTGCACAGAATTCTTACTTCCATGCATGACATTGCAACCATCGGCAGCAAAACCAATACAGTTTTTGATAAATGGTACATCATTGCTGGTAAAAAATTCTACAATGACACTATAAATATTTTTAGCAGAACCATCACTTAAAGGTAGTAAACAAATAAAACTGTCAGTAACTTTAAAATCAATGCATGTTCGAACAACTAATGCTAAATGTTTTGTTGCACTCAGATCTGTTGACTCATCAATTAAAAGAGAAAATGAATTTAATTTCAAAGATTCAATTAACAATTCAAACCCAGATTTACCAATCACATTATTAATTATACTTGTACATTTTGTACGATCGCATGTCAACTTTTTTAATTCATTTGCATCTAATTTAATAGATTTTATTAATGTCACTAAATGATCAGTGGAATTTATTGGTATATTGTGTTCTGCGATAAATGAAGCAATACGTACCTCAGCGGTTTTAATATTCTTTGCCGAGTTTTTACTTTGAATAACCGACTTCATGTTAAATACTGATGTTACTTTTACATTACTCACAGCTGTGGTGTGTTTTTTTGAAATATTGTGTTTTCTAACTGCCGACAATCCTCCTTTTAAATCTTGATTACAAGATTTGCAATGAAAATATAATTCACCTTTTGTACTTTTGGCAATCCATTTTTTAAAATGTTCCTGTTTTTCCCACATATAATTATATTTATGGTCATAGTATTTTTTGGAAGTTGATGGAGCAATTTGAGTGTCTTCTATTTGATCATCCGACGAATCAGTGTGGTAATCAATATCCATAGTCCATACTTATAGTTGAGTCATATACAACCTAAACTTCTATTCCGTGTGACCATATACTATATAGTACTGATAAGTGAAAGTAGCAGCATATGAAATTTCATTTATTCTGTGCTAGTAGTGCTGTAGTCTGTAAATTTGTGGTTGTGATATTTATTTATATCTTAAATCGTGTTGTTGACTATTTTTAAAATTGTACTATCAATCTGTCTATAATCATTTTTTATCTATGGTTGTCAATTGATACCACGGTTGTAGATAGAATGTGTTCTATCTACAACCGTGATTGGTACTCGGGGGGG
>JANEHU010003975.1:0-16522 GCA_027563435.1 Nasonovia ribisnigri
TTTTGTAAATTGAATTGTAAATAAAAAATATGTAATAGAGTTTAAAATAATAAAATTAAAAGTAAAAAAGGGAGTCAAGTGGATGTCGCTCCGCTGTACAGTAGGTTACAAGTAGGTCACTGTATAGTGTATAATAGATAATAGATTGTACTAAATTTGAATTCAATGATATAATATCATTGTATACGAAAAATGATTCTGAACGGAGATGGTATATGTCAGTCTAGGATATTTTAAATTATATTGATATTGTTATTCTACGGTAGCTGCTAAGTTGAATTAATATTATTCAAATTATTTAATTAATAACCTAAAATTATCAGTGATGCTGGAAAAATATTATAATATATACTTTTACTCGTTAAAATTGATTTTAATATGTAATTCCGTCCAAATTTGAACTTAAAATGTCTATAAAAATAACTGTGTTTAAATATTTTTTAGATTTTTTGAATACAGTATGTACTATTTATTAGAATCTTTATTTTAAATTTTCAATCCTTAGTTAAAAAACTGAACATTTTATAATTGTTTAATAATTACAATGATTGATAATTTTCGAGATTTTGATGAATTTTGTCAAAATTCGAACTTTAAATGCTTATAAAAAAAATGTGTGCCTATGTATTTTTAATATTTTTCAATTGCTATTGTAACAATATATCAGGAGCCTTGTATTAAATTTTCATTATTTTTGGCCCAACAAATAAAATGTAATTGATATTAATAGAAAAAAAAACTAAAAAATTTGAAAACTGAAATCGTCCGTAAAATGCTGAAAAACAGTCAAAATATATTCAAAATTAGATGGTGTATAGAAATAGCTTATATAAACATTCAGTGAAATTTTCATGCATCTACAGTTATTTGTTTTTGAATTGCAACAAAATAAGAAAATCGCTACATGAGAAATCGAGTGAATATCTAATCTTGTACAAATTTGAACTTAAAATGCTCATAAAAATTTATTTGACTTGCTTATAAACATTTTTTTATTGATAAAATTAGGCAAACTTATGAGGAATCTTGTATTACATTTTCATATCTTAGATTTAAAAAGAAAAATTTTTATGAATTTCTAACTCAAAATAAATTGCACATTTTCGTCATTTTTACGTATTTTGTCAAAATTTGAACTTTGATTACCTATAAAAAAAATTGTGACTACGGATTTTTAATATTTTTCATCTGCCTTTGAAACTATATATTAGAAGCCTACTATTAAATTTTCAAGATTTTTTACCCAACAAATAAAATTTTATTGACATTTATAGAAAAAAAAACTAAAAAAATTGGAAACTGAAAATGTCCGTTAACAGCTCAAAATAAGTCAGAATATTTTGAAAATGCTATGGTGTGTAGAAAATGCTTATATAAACATTCGGTCAAAATTTCATGTCTCTACGGTCATTTCTTTTAGAGTTATACCAAAACCAAAATCGATTTTGTCGAAAATTGGTTTTCCGTAAAAATTCCCGTTTTTCCCATAATTTTTCATTTGTTTTTCCAGGCGCTCATGAAAACTACTGGGAAATTTTGACTTTTGACCCCCAAAGTACCAACTAGATTCACTTTCCTATCAGAAAAGGTACTATTGAAGAAAATCGAAGCATTTTTTCTGTCCTAAAACGTGATGACAGACACAAAAATAAAAAAAAAATAAAAAAAAAACACACATCATTGTAAAACCTATACATTCATCGCTCCGCTCAGAATCTAAAAATTTTAGATTTTTTAAATACAGTATGTACTATTTATTACAATCTTTATTTTAAATTTTCAATCCTTAGTTAAGAAAACTGAACATTTTATAATTGTTTAATTACAATGATTGATAATTTTCGAGATTTTGATAAATTTTGTCAAAATTCGAACTTTAAATGATTATAAAAAAAATGTGTGCCTATGTATTTTTAATATTTTTCAATTGCTATTGTAATAATATATCAGGAGCCTTGTATTAAATTTTCATTATTTTTGGCCCAACAAATAAAATGTAATTGATATTAATAGAAAAAAAAACTAAAAAATTTGAAAACTGAAATCGTCCGTAAAATGCTGAAAAACAGTCAAAATATATTCAAAATTAGATGGTGTATAGAAATAGCTTATATAAACATTCAGTGAAATTTTCATGCATCTACAGTTATTTGTTTTTGAATTGCAACAAAATAAGAAAATCGCTACATGACAAATCGAGTGAATATCTAATCTTGTACAAATTTGAACTTAAAACACTCATAAAAATGTATTTTGACTTACTCATAAAAATTTTTTTATTGATAAAATTAGACAAACTTATGAGGAATCTTGTATTACATTTTCAAACCTTAGATATAAAAAAAAATGAAAAATGAATTTCTAACTCAAGTTAGTTTTTCCCTTATAATTTTTCATTTGTTTTTCACGGCGCTTTTGAAAACTATTGGGCAGTTTTAACTTTTAACCCCCTAAAGTACCAACTAGATTCACTTTCCTATCAGAAAAGGTACTATTGAAGAAAATCGAAGCATTTTTTCTGTCCTAAAACGTGATGACAGACACAAAAATAAAAAACTAAAAAAGGGGGTCAAGTGGATGTCGCTCCGCTGTACAGTAGGCTACATGTAGATCACTGTACTATAATGGATGGTATTAAATTTGAATTCAATGATATAATATCATTGTATAAGAAAAACGATTCTGAGCGGAGACGGTATGTCAGTCTAGGATATTTTAAATTATATTGATATTGTTATTTTACGGTAGCTGCTAAGTTGAATTAATATTATTCATATTATTTAATTATTAACCTAAAATTATCAGTGATGCTATAAAAATATTATAATATATACTTTTACTCGTTAAAATTGATTTTAATATGTAATTTCGTCCAAATTTGAACTTAAAAATAAATGTTTGTAAAAAATAACTGTGTTCATATATTTTTTAGATTTTTTGTATACAGTATGTACTATTTATTAGAATCTTTATTTTAAATTTTCAATCCTTGGTTATAAAAACTGAACATTTTATAATTGTTTAATAAATTACAATGATTGATAATTTTCGAGATTTTGATGAATTTTGTCAAAATTCGAACTTTAAATGATTATAAAAAAATGTGTGCCTATGTATTTTTAATATTTTTCAATTGGTATTGTAACAATATATCAGGAGCCTTGTATTAAATTTTCATTATTTTTGGCCCAACAAATAAAATGTAATTGATATTAATAGAAAAAAAAACTAAAAAATTTGAAAACTGAAATCGTCCGTAAAATGCTGAAAAACAGTCAAAATATATTCAAAATTAGATGGTGTATAGAAATAGCTTATATAAACATTCAGTGAAATTTTCATGCATCTACAGTTATTTGTTTTTGAATTGCAACAAATAAGAAAATCGCTACATGAGAAATCGAGTGAATATCTAATCTTGTACAAATTAGAACTTAAAATGCTCATAAAAATGTATTATGACTTGCTTATAAACTTTTTTTTATTGATAAAATTAGGCAAACTTATGAGGAATCTTGTATTACATTTTCAAACCTTAGATTTAAAAGAAAATTTTTTATGAATTTCTAACTCAAAATAAATTGCACATTTTCGTCATTTTTACGTATTTTGTCAAAATTTGAACTTTGATTACCTATAACAAAAAATTGTGACTACGGATTTTTAATATTTTTCATTTGCCTTTGAAACTATATATTAGAAGCCTACTATTAAATTTTCAAGATTTTTTACCCAACAAATAAAATTTTATTGACATTTATAGAAAAAGAAACTAAAAAAATTGGAAACTGAAAATGTCCGTTAACAGCTCAAAATAAGACAGAATATTTTGAAAATTATATGGTGTGTAGAAAATGCTTATATAAACATTCGGTCAAAATTTCATGTCTCTACGGTCATTTCTTTTAGAGTTATACCAAAACCAAAATCGATTTTGTCGAAAATTGGTTTTCCGTAAAAATTCCCGTTTTTCCATAATTTTTCATTTGTTTTCCAGGCGCTCATGAAACTACTAGGAAATTTTGACTTTTGACCCCCAAATTAACTAGATTCACTTTCTATCAGAAAGGTACTATTGAAGGAAAATCGAAGCATTTTTGTCCTAAAACGTGATGACAGATTGCAAAAATAAAAAAAATAAAAATAAAAATAAAATAAAAAACACACATCATTGTAAAACCTATACATTCATCGCTCCGCTCAGAATCTAAAAATTTTAGATTTTTTAAATACAGTATGTACTATTTATTACAATCTTTATTTTAAATTTTCAATCCTTAGTTAAAAAAAACTGTAAATTTATAATTGTTTAATTACAATGATTGATAATTTTCGAGATTTTGATAAATTTTGTCAAAATTCGAACTTTAAATGATTATAAAAAAAATGTGTGCCTATGTATTTTTAATATTTTTCAATTGCTATTGTAATAATATATCAGGAGCCTTGTATTAAATTTTCATTATTTTTGGCCCAACAAATGAAATGTAATTGATATTAATAGAAAAAAAAACTAAAAAATTTGAAAACTGAAATCGTCCGTAAAAAGCTGAAAAACAGTCAAAATATATTCAAAATGAGATGGTGTATAGAAATAGCTTATATAAACATTCAGTGAAATTTGCATGCATCTACAGTTATTTGTTTTTGAATTGCAACAAAATAAGAAAATCGCTACATGAGAAATCGAGTGAATATCTAATCTTGTACAAATTTGAACTTAAAATGCTCATAAAAATTTATCATAAAATTGTGACTACGGATTTTCAATATTTTTCATCTGCCTTTGAAACTATATATTAGAAGCCTACTATTAAATTTTCAAGATTTCTTACCCAACAAATAAAATTTTATTGACATTTATAGAAAAAAAAACTAAAAAAATTGGAAACTGAAAATGTCCGTTAACAGCTCAAAATAAGTCAGAATATTTTGAAAATGCTATGGTGTGCAGAAAATGCATATATAAACATTCGGTCAAAATTTCATGTCTCTACGGTCATTTCTTTTAGAGTTATACCAAAAACCAAAATCGATTTTGTCGAAAATTGGTTTTCCGTAAAAATTCCCGTTTTTCCCATAATTTTTCATTTGTTTTTCCAGGCGCTCATGAAAACTACTGGGAAATTTTGACTTTTGACCCCCCAAAGTACCAACTAGATTCACTTTCCTATCAGAAAAGGTACTATTGAAGAAAATCGAAGCATTTTTTCTGTCCTAAAATGTGATGACAGACACAAAAATAAAAAAAAAATAAAAAAAAAAACACACATCATTGTAAAACCAATACATTCATCGCTCCGCTCAGAATCTAAAACAAAAAAAAAAATAAAAAAAAAAACACACATCATTGTAAAACCAATACATTCATCGCTCCGCTCAGAATCTAAAATGTATGGTTGAGAGTTTAATTGCTAAAAATTCAAATATTGATCCATATGAACATAATAAAAATGAGGAAAAGTTAAGCTGTATGGAGGATAATATAAGTGATGTAGAAGAAAAAACGTCATTTACAGATAATGAATTTTATGACGATCCTGATTTTGAGTGTGAAAATGATAAGGAAGACTACACAGAAGAATTTGATAAAGTTGAAAATACCAATGTAAAATATTGTTTAGTTTTTATTAATTCATTACTAACACTATTTACTATTTGTAATATTTGCAAAAGTAAAAAAGGGCGGGTAAGTGTATGTCGCTCTGCTGTACAGTAGGTTACAAGTGAGTCACTGTAATGGATTGTGTTAGATTTTTATCCAATGATATAATATCATTGAATAAGAAAAACGATTCTGAGCGAAGACGGTCAGTCAGTCTATAATATCTTACTAAGTCTAAATGTATTTGATGATATTATTGTGAATAAAGTAATTAATTTTAGTATTATAGGCATTAGTATTTACTATGGTTGGTTAAATTCATTTTTCTCAAAAAAATTATATTTTAAAATGCCATTGCGTGTATATAAAATACAACAATATATTCTAAAAGTTTCATATACCAAAAAATAATATTTTTAAATTATATCAAAATAACTAAAATCATTATTCTTGGTTTGAATATGAAATTTTGTCTAAATTTGAAATTAAAATGTCTGTAAAAATAAATATGTTGATATAATTTTTAGATTTTTTGGTTACAGTATGATTTATTTATGAGAATTTTTGTTTTAAATTTTCAACACTTAGTTATAAAAACTGAACATTTTATAATTTTTTAATTACAATGATTTATAATTTTCGAGATTTTGACAAATTTTGTCAAAATTCGAACTTTAAATGCTTATAAAAAAAAATCGTGCCTATGTATTTTTAAAATTTTTCAACTGATGTTGTAACAATATATAAGAAAGCTTGTATTAAATTTTCAGACTTTTTGGCCCACCAAATAAAATTTTATTGACAATTATAAAAAAAAAAACTAAAAAAATTGAAAACTAAAAATGTCTGTAAACAGCTCAAAACAAATCAAAATATTTTCAAAATTGAATGGTGTATAGAAAATAGCTTATATAAACATTCAGTGAAATTTTCATGCATCTACAGTTATTTGTTTTTGAATTGCAACAAAATAAGAAAATCGCTACATGAGAAATCGAGTGAATATCTAATCTTGTACAAATTTGAACTTAAAATGCTCATAAAAATTTATGTTGACTTGCTTATAAACATTTTTTCATTGATAAAATTAGGCAAACTTATAAGAAATCTTGTATTACATTTTCAAACCTTAGATTTAAAAAGAAAATTTTATGAATTTCTAACTCAAAATAAATTGCACATTTTCGTCATTTTTACGTATTTTGTCAAAATTTGAACTTTGATTACCTATAAATAAAAATTGTGACTACGGATTTTAATATTTTTCATGTGCCTTTGAAACTATATATTAGAAGCCTACTATTAAATTTTCAAGATTTTTAACCCAATAAATAAAATTTATTGATTTTTTAAAAAAAAAAAACCAAAAAATTGGAAACTGAAAATGTCCGTTAACAGCTCAAAATAAGTCAAAATATTTTGAAAATGGTATGGTGTGTAGAAAATGCTTATATAAACATTCGGTCAAAATTTCATGTCTCTACGGTCATTTCTTTTAGAGTTATACCAAAAACCAAAATCGATTTTGTCGAAAATTGGTTTTCCGTAAAAATTCCCGTTTTTCCCATAATTTTTCATTTGTTTTTCCAGGCGCTCATGAAAACTACTGGGAAATTTTGACTTTTGACCCCCCAAAGTACCAACTAGATTCACTTTCCTATCAGAAAAGGTACTATTGAAGAAAATCGAAGCATTTTTTCTGTCCTAAAACGTGATGACAGACACAAAAATAAAAAAAAAAATAAAAAAAAATAAAAAAAAAAATAAAAAAAAATAAAAAAACACACATCATTGTAAAACCAATACATTCATCGCTCCGCTCAGAATCTAAAAATAAAATTTTAATTTTGTATATAATACGAATTAAACAAATTGTCATTATAAAACTCACTACTTATACACAGAATAATAATGTCTTTAATACCATTTAATTTTGATCCTAAACTCAATTTAATACTAAAAACTAAAAACAAAATAAATAACTAAAAAAAGTTATGGTAAGACTTATCTTCCGGTATGAACAGCATTTTGCGTTAGTAATGAATTAATAAAAACTAAACAATATTATAGAATAATATATTAATAATTAAAGTATTTAAGGAAATCAAAAATATATATTTAATCGTCGAGCCTGTCAATCAACGAGAATATTACTATACGTATTCTTTATACGGTTTGCTGCGACCGCCTGCCAGTGCCGCGCGGAGACGTCCGACGCAATGACGTCACAGGTACATTTGGATTTCACCATAACTCTGTAAATAATTTTTTTTTCACATTCTGTTTTCATATTTTTTTTTTATATCACTAAGTATAAAAACCAAGCATAAAAAAAAATTATTTTTTTTTGGGTTGTGTATGCCTTTAAAGAAAAAAGTTTCAAGTCCCTGCAAATAATATTGTAGTTTGGAATTACTACAAAATAATATTTTGTCAACATCTGAACTTGTAAAAAATAGGTACAAGTAAGACTTATATATAAAATTTGTGTTTGTATTTTTGAGATTTTTAAGGTTTTGTAAGAGAATATACTATGAAAAACATTAATTTAATTTTGAAGACTTATCTCATTTTTAATAATAAATTAATTAAAAATTTTTTTTGTTTTACGACTGAATTTTTAATATTTTTTAAAATTTCTATAAATATACCTTATCCTCCTAATAGTCTTATTACAACATTTTAAGAGGATGTTGTACCCGCATGTGTTCTCGGTTTACACACGTACGACTTAGAAAATTTTTGTTCCCTAGCTTCATTATAGTGTACTGTTAGTTTTTATATTAGAGTGAATTGACCTATTATCAACTTTTAGGTAAGAACATTATCTGTGTTCTTATGTAGGTTTTTTCCGAAATTTAATTTTTGAGTGAGTTATGAGCATTTTCAAATATTAATTTGTTCATACATCATCCTCGTGGGTTATTATTTGTACTTTTTATTTTGTAGCTCGAACATTATTAAACAAAACCCCAGAATGAATTAAAGTTAATGTCTATGCATCTTATATTACCTTTATTTATAATACGAATAAATGTATATTTATTATTATTAGTTAAAATATGTAGTTAATCTTGGGATTAACACAATGTTTAAAATTGAATATTTATATTTAATTTTAGCAAGATTATACTTTTACTCTATTAATTAGTATTACTTTTTTTTTTTTTAGAAAAATCATTAAAAGCCATAAAGACGATACAGGATTGATTGTTGAAAAAAACAAATATTGTGATGAAAATCATAAAGTTAAGAGTGAAGAAACTAAAATTGATGAAGTAAAAAAAATAGAAATTAAAATTAAAACAGCCAAGCTGAGTAGTCCACACAAATGTTTTGATAATGATTTAAAAAAAGATATTACTTCTAAACCTGAAAAAATTAATGTGGACATGTCTAAAGAAGATAATGATGTAAAAAAGAAATCTGAAACATTGAAACCGGGACATTCAGAAAACAAAACTAGTGTATCAAGTAAACATAATAAATGGCATGATGATAAGGAAACAGTTGAATCTGGTGAGACTGAAAACTATAAAAAGCATCGATCTGATACGGATAAAAGATTTTCTTACAATAAACGAATAGATAATCGCCGTCAAGAATCCAAGACTGATCGTCGCATTAGAAATAAGGATCGTCCAGCTATAGAAATTTATAGGCCAGGGATGGGCAGATTGAGTAAGTTAAAAGCAGAGAATGATAATATTGAACCAGAAGCTCATAAATAATAGTTCAAAATTTCAATTTTACTTAACAGAAAATAATGTACATTTTTCTTGTATTTGATTTTTAAGCTATTTCTCTATAATTTTCATACAACTTAATTTTGTAATTTACATTTTTTAGTAATATTAAACGTATATGAATTATGGTATAACATGTTCGGTTTGTTTTATTAACTAATGAGTAACGGGTATTATATTTAGAAGCATTGGAACATGGAATGGATGTGTAAATTATAACATAATTTCCACATTACCACCTAGTGGTTTAAAAAATTTTACAAGATACTTATTATGAATAAGTAGTTTTAATTGTACAACAATATATTTTCAATTACTCAAATCAGTGATTTTATGTCATTATAAAATATTTATGTTAGATTGGATATTTGTTGTTTGATCCTTGTGACTGACTAATTTACTGTAGAATATAGTGTTTTTTTCTTGTTTCATCATGTTTGTAGCATTTGGTAATTGGTAATAATAATGGGTTTATTGAATATATGTCATTGAGACTCAAAATCTTCTCATCATTCGTATGTGAGTGGTTGGTCAATGTAATCGTTTCTGGCCTTCGTCAGAAACTTCTGTTCTATATTTATAGGAGATTTGTTATTGTTTCGTCTTTCCTTTTTAGGTCTGAGTTGTGCCATATTTCTATATTGTTTTATTTTAAATTTAATTTTGAGATTAGATTTTGCCATTTATTGAATTTTGAATATGTTTTTTTCTATGGTACAACTTCAAATTTTTATTTTTAAGAATTTTTTTTTATTACTTTGATTTAATCTCAAAGCCTAGTATATAGGTGAACATATCCTGTTACAGTGTTGAGTAGTAAATCATAAATTTCTGTACCTAAATTACTTTTTTATTTATTTATTGTAGCTATGATCAACAGGCAATAGCCTTATACAAAATGTAAGAGTACAAAAAAAAATAAGACAACAGCCAAGCTACATATATGAATAATAATTAAACAACATTTCGATAATATTTCACAATTGAGTGTTATAGACTAAAAAATAAATAACAATAATTATACAAAACTTCAATAATGTACCTATTAACAATTTAATGTATAATAATAATAATAATCAAATATAGTCAACTAACACTAATGGGACTTTTTATTAATAATAAAGTATTAAATTTAAAAAATTGGGTGTGTAGGAGATTGTATTGGCTAATCGAAGCTCTGGGAAGAAAATAAAATACTCCACTGTCCTATAATAGTTTGAAGTGACAAAAAAATCTAGATTGTGCGTAAATAGTCGATTAATTTGGAAACCAATCATTGTTAATAATTCAGGACACAGAACATTACCATTGAGAATATCAAAAACAAATGTCTGCTAAGTTCCGTCTACTAGATAGACTATCTCAAGGATTCCTGTAATAGAGTTAATTGAGTCTCTAGAAAAAGGGAAATTTAATTTATAGGTTAAACTTTATAAAAACTTACTCTTGCAGTAATGCTGTAGTAATTTCATTATATTTTATTTAAACTAACGCAATTGTAACAAAATTACTTTTTAAAAGTAATTTCTGTGGAGTAACGTGTTATTTTCTAGGTACGTTATTTAAATAAGTTACGAATGTATAACAAAACATAGGCTTTTGACCCCCCAAAGTACCAACTAGATTCACTTTCCTATCAGAAAAGGTACTATTGAAGAAAATCTAAGCACTTTTACTGTCCCAAAACGTGATGACAGACACAAAAATAAAAAAAAAATAAAAAAAAATAAAAAAAAAATAAAAAAATAATAAAAAAAAAAATAAAAAAAAAAACACACATCATTGTAAAACCAATACATTCATCGCTCCGCTCAGAATCTAAAATTATTTCATCATGCAAATCTTTCAGTTTAATATATAATATAGTTGTGATTTGATCAGGAGTTTCTTTAATAAAATATATATTTTTCATTGAAACCATTTCTATAATATACCCATTGTAATTAGTACTATAGAATACATAGTTATGATGTTTAGTATAATCATTTTGTTTTTCTGTTTTCAGTCTAACCGGTTAAAAAATGAAATTAAAGCCGGCAAAGTATGTATAATGACTCTTGAGCTGTTGACCAAACAAAATCAATTAGTGTCACAAAATAAAGTCGGCGAAATAAAATTTTGGCTGATAGATGGCATAGAACTCAAGCTCTGTCATACACTATCAACCCAAATAATTGGCTTTTGTAAATTGGCCTTGTACAAAACAAACATGTTATTGTGCAAAGGAGAAAATTCTACAATGTGTTGTTACTCCACAGACACTTATGATCAAATAACTCTTTTTAATCCACACCAAGACGACAGTTTGGGAGATTTGATGGTTGTAAAGTCAATCGGTGATTATGTGTTTTGTGGTTATGAAGCTAATATAGTTATTGTATGGCGAGAAGATCATATTATTAATCAGTGTATCTTTCCTGAAATTGAATGTTTGATGGCTCTGGATGTGGATCATAATATAACCAAAGGTATTTGTGCTGGTAGTTCAAATGTGATAAACACATTTTATATTACAGATGGTAATCTACGTGTGGATAGAAACATTAAAATTACAAATCCTGGTGTTAATGTTTTGCAACTAAGACCTGACGATAAAATAGTCGCTGCTGCTTGCTGGGATCTAACTGTAAGACTATTTTCTTGGAAGACCATGAAACTGTTAGCTGTTTTAGATTCCCATTCGACTGGAGTCATGAATATTGTATATTCCGAATTGTCAGTAGCATTTTGGAAAGCCAGGTACATGCTGGCTGTTGCAAATAAAGATAACAAAATCACTCTTTGGGATGTCTACAATGGGAGGGATAACGATTAATGCATATTATAGTAATATTTTCATGTCAAAGTGATGTCAATTGTATGGTCAACTGAAGATTTTCAAAACAAACTATATTCTCAACAGTCAATGGAATAATTTAGAAAATTGAAAGTGAATAGATATGATTATAAATTCTAATACTTAGTGAGGGGTGCTAAAGTATTTATAAATTATGAACTAATGAAGAACATAAGTGGTTTTTCTAAACTATAAAATCTAAAGGTTGATATTTTTATATTCACATTATATTGTGAAAATATCAAAAGAAATTATTTTTAAAAATGTATTTCATTATTTAGATTGTGCAAAAATAAGTTAATAAATTTACTAATGAAAATTGGTTTCTTTAACTCAAGTTTTACATGTATAAATCTTTCTCTCACAAATAAAAAAAATATCTTTATTTTTAAAAAAATGTTCTCAATATTGTGTATCTATTTTAAATAGATAAATCAAACTTATAATTGATGTATATGCCATTAAATAAAAATAACACATTAACCATAATATTTACTTAGGATTTTTACAATTCATATAGATCTTACTTCATTTTACGACTGTATTTATATATTTAATAGACATGAATACTATTGAAACCATTTTCTTTAATTTTATAAAAAAAATTATTAAGATTTTTTTGGAAGCTGGCTTTGCAATTTAAGATGGTAACAATATCTAATTTTATATAACTTGTTTTGTATACTTTTTACTTTTAATTAATATAATATTGTTTTTACTATATATTATTACTTTTTTTTGTATATTATATCTGTGTAACTAAATAATTATTGAGCTATTACAGTTATATAAAAAAAAAAAAATAATGCAAAAGTAATATAGTGACCCTGCAGTGGCAATAAAATAATAATTAATTAAACTTATGATAAAAATAGAAAATTGGGTTAAAACTATTGTAAAAATGGCAAGTGTTGGTCTCAACTAAGTGTATGAAGGTTGGTGTATGGTTCGTGCACTTAATAATTTATATACATGTTCACAATTTTTTATTAACGAAGTTCACTATTATTCACAGTTTATCTCTGATTAATTTAAAAATAATTAGCTTTAATATCAGACATGAAATTGTATTTGGAAATGTGAAATCACAAAACTATTAAACCTACTTAATCACAATATTTTGGGTATAAATAAAGTAGAGCGGTGTCTACAATTTCATTAATTGTAATACAATCACTAGCAACAAGTCGTTATTTTCTCTCTAAACTTTAAATCATTTTTATACTATTAAATTTACAAGTGTTTATAAACATAGCTGGTTCAATCACAGATAATGCAGCTATATACAAGGTAACCTTTACATATATTCTGCCTACACCACCTTCAGAGCTCATCGATTCTACTAACTATACGTTAAACTTCGTGAAACGTAAGTTTATACATATTGGGATCGATCCGACTGATATGTTCAGAGTAGCAGTGCATATAATAACACCATGAAGTTATGTTAATACTTCAACTGAGTGTTTCGAACTGATATTTTCACTGATGGGTAATATCCTATCATTTATTTTGGAACAGTAGGAAAATATAAATAATTTTTCTTGAGACTGGGAATTTCAAATTATCTAGCATGATGTCTATGGTGAAAAAACCTTAATCATATAGTCTAAAATACATGATGAATGTCGAATTAGTTTAAACCGTGTGCAACTCGTACGACTTCAATATTTAGAGTGGTGCATTTTCGAAACAATCGTATGAAAATCAACTATCACACAACTAATTATTTTAATTTAATTTGATATATATTTGATAGAGAACTTATCAAAGTGGAATCTCCACCAAGAACGAGCGAAGAAATTATTAAATTTATTAAAAATATACGTAATGATCATATTATTGCGCAAACAGTCCTAAACGGCTAAATATGGTATTAATTTTATCAGTCAGCTCAAAATGTATGCATTTACACAATTAGCAGAACAACTGCGATACAACTGCGGAATAGGGGAATTACAATAGAGGTGACTTTAAAAATATATTTATACCACTCACAAGAAATGATTAATATTTCAATTATTTTAGTTATTTAGCGAAAATTTTATTTCTCCGACCTCACCAAGCAGTTCACCGCCAAACATCGTGACAGGGAATACAATTGATACCCAAAATGAGGGAAGAGATATTTTCAAAGCGAAGATAATTTATAAAATAATAATGAATATAATATAATTGTTATACATATATACTTTTTCAGCCTAATGATTCAATTCACGCTCTACTACAATCATTTGATGTTAAAGATGGTCCTGATTTTTTCAACACACAACCCCCGCCTCCACCACATCAACCAACGTATGCAGAATTTCCAACACCATTACATGGAGTAAAGCGTAAATTCTTTTAATAATTTTTATATGAATTAATAATTTATGTAGAATAAAAAATAGACATGGTACATGATAAAAAGTGTATTTTCATTTATTAAAATAATATTAAGTTTTACAATATTCTTACCTCACCATTAAATGGATTATAACATTTATAACTTATACTTTGATCATGTAATTAAGCAATATGCTGAAGTAGATGCTGGAAACGCTTCTTCGGTTTCAATCTCAATTCTAATGTCAACACTCGCAGTTTTCACATAATCGTTTTGTCTATTCATATTGACAACAATAATCGGTGATAGTTTTTTGAAATCCGATCGAGTCAATAGAAGTGTAACATTATCACGCCCATAGTAGGATTTTTGGAACTCGGCATATGCACGCAATCTTGTTCAAAGTAAAGTCACTTTGAAAATCCTCATAAGAGAATACTTCTGAATTTAAATAAACATTCAAGTTTTTAATTCTATAATGATCGGAATATGACATTGTTTACTCGCACTGTTTTTCCTAGCAGCCTGAAACCAGAATATAACATACCGAGGTTTTTCTATTTGTTAGATGTTATACTTTACATGAATGTGAAGTGTTTTGAGGCAAAAATGGGTATTCACACAACTCCCACGATCTAAACGCACATCTTAGATGTTTCTGATGGTTTGTCTCGGACCCTGAAACTCTTGTCTCGTTCTGCCACGCAGCGAAGATGAATATTCTCAGAGCTCAGGAAATACAAAAGAAATAGGAATAGTAGATTTGTAATGAATTAACACTTATTTTTGTTTGATAAAAGTTTAAAAGAGACACGTAGAAACCATTTGAATTTATAGGCCTATGGATAAAATTAAGCCTCTATGGGCAGAAAAAAACAATGTATCCACGAGTGAAGACTAGTGACACTCTGCGACCAATAAGGTTTGGAGGGGCGTTTTATGTAATTTTTAGAGGTCAAATCGTCCCTAGCATGTTATATTTTTGTTTATATTTTATATTATAATTTTACAATAATGGGTAATAGAACTTTGTATTTTGTACACAATGTTAATGGGTATTTCCAATAAAATAATTTAATAAGATTATTTATTTTGAAACGACTGTTTCAAGTGGGCTATTCTAGCTAGAAATGTTGTCAATGATAATCGAAATCACATTCGTATAAGTCAAAATTTATATAATGAGGAACATCGATCCGATTTTTCCGAATTATCCTCCCCTACGCCATTATCGGAAATCCTTATATTCGAACGACGTAATACGGAGGTGTCGGTAAGCGTATACGGGTTGAAACCTTCTAAACGGGTAATGCGGGTAAGGAGGGAAAGGGGGAAAGGGTAGTAAGGGAGGACTTTTGTAAGGAGAGTGTAGTGTATCCGATCAGGGTTGTTGAAAATGAGAAGACAGAACATTTCGACATTTTCGTGATTGAAGGCTCGGAACAGTCGGAACGGATACACTACACGTACATTTCTAGTTTTTACGGCTGGTGCAGAGTCAGAAAACATTTCATACAAAGGCCGAGTATTTATATGTAAGAGGTGTTCACTGCATTCGACGAACAGGTTAAAAAAAAAAATTAAAAATACTAAAAAAGAATATGTCCGTAAATAGCTCAAAGCGAAACAAAATATTTTGAACATTTTATCAAGTATAGAAATTGATAAGATCAACATATAAAACACATAAAATTTAATTTGATTTTCAGGTAAACACTTTTTTTTTTTTGAAAAAGGTAGGCAAATTTATGAGTTATGAAGAATCTTGAATTAAATCTTCAAACATTAGATTTAAAAGGAAAATTTTTTATGAATTTCTAACTGTAAATAATTTGCACATTTTCGTGATTTTTACGTATTTTGCTAAAATTTGAAGTTTAAATGCTTATAAAAAAAGATTGTGACTATAGATTTTTAATATTTTTAAAAAGTTATCGTAACAATATATTAGAAGCCTACTATTAAATTTTCAAGTTTTTTTACCCATTAAATAAACTTTAATTGAC
>JANEHU010003977.1:0-37820 GCA_027563435.1 Nasonovia ribisnigri
TAAGTCTAAATGTATTTGATGATATTATTGTGAATAAACTAATTAATTTTAGTATTATAGGCATTAGTATTTACTATAGTTGGTTAAATTCATTTTTCTCAAAAAAATTATATTTAAAAATGCCATTGCGTGTATATAAAATATAACAATATATTCTAAAAGTTTCATATACCAACAAATAATATTTTTAAATTATATAAAAAAAACTAAAATCATTATTCTTGGTTTAAATATGAAATTTTGTCTAAATTTGAAATTAAAATGTCTGTAAAAAATAAATGTGTTGATATATATTTTAGATTTTTTGGTTACAGTATGATTTATTTATGAGAATTTTTGTTTTAAATTTTCAACACTTAGTTATAAAAACTGAACATTTTATAATTTTTTAATTACAATTATTTATAATTTTCGAGATTTCGATAAATTTTGTCAAAATTCGAACTTTAAATGCTTATAAAAAAAAATCGTGCCTATGTATTTTTAAAATTTTTCAACTGATGTTGTAACAATATATAAGAAAGCTTGTATTAAATTTTCAGACTTTTTGGCCCACCAAATAAAATTTTATTTACAATTATAAAAAAAAAAACTAAAAAAATTGAAAACTAAAAATGTCTGTAAACAGCTCAAAACAAATCAACATATTTTCAAAATTGAATGGTGTAAAGAAAATGAAAATATAAACATTTAGTGAAATTTTCACGCATCTACAATTATTCGTTTTTGAATTACAACCAAATAAGAAAAACGCTACATGAGAAATCGACTGAATATCCTATGTTGTAAAATTATGAACTTAAAACACTCATAAAAAATTATTTTTAATTGCTTTTAGATATTTTATTTTTGATAAAAGTAGAAAAACTTACGTTAAATCTTGTGTTAAAATTTAAACCTTAGATTTAAAAAGAAAAATTTTTATGAATTTCTAACTCCAAATAATTTGCAAATTTTCGTCATTTTTACGTAATTTGTCAAAATTTCAACTTTAAATGCTTAAAAAAATAAATTGTGACTACAGATTTTTAATATTTTTCATGTGCCTTTGAAACAATATATTAGGAGCATTCTATTAAATTTTCAAGAATTTTTAACGAATAAATAAAATGTTATTGATTTTAAAAAAAAAAAAATCAAAAAGATTGGAAATTTAAAATGTCTGTAAACAGCTCAAAATAAGTCAAAATATTTTGAAAACGGTATGGTATATAGAAACTGCTTATATAAACATTCAGTAAAAATTTCATGTATTTACCGTCATTTTTTTTAGACTTACACCAAAAACCAAAATCGATTTAATCGAAAATCAATGTTGCGTAAAAATTCCCGTTTTTTCCTTAATTTTCCATTTGTTTTTCACGGTACTTTTGAAACTACTGGAAAATGTTTACTTTTGACCCCCCAAAGTACCAACTAGATTCACTTTCCTATCAGAAAAGGTACTATTGAAGAAAATCTAAGCACTTTTACTGTCCCAAAACGTGATGACAGACACAAAAAATAAAAAAAAAATAAAAAAATAAAAAAAAAACACACATCATTGTAAAACCAATACATTCATCGCTCCGCTCAGAATCTAAAAGGGCGGGTAAGTGTATGTCGCTCTGCTGTACAGTAGGTTACAAGTGAGTCACTGTAATGGATTGTGTTAGATTTTAATAATTTAATCCAATGATATATAATATCATTGAATAAGAAAAACAATTCTGAGCGAAGACGGTCAGTCAGTCTATAATATCTTACTAAGTCTAAATGTATTTGATGATATTATTGTGAATAAAGTAATTAATTTTAGTATTATAGGCATTAGTATTTATCATTTTTCTCAAAAAATTATATTTTAAAATGCCATTGCGTGTATATAAAATATAACAATATATTCTAAAAGTTTCATATACCAACAAATAATATTTTTTAATTATATCAAAATAACTAAAATCATTATTCTTGGTTTAAATATGAAATTTTGTCTAAATTTGAAATTAAAATGTCTGTAAAAATAAATGTGTAGATATATTTTTTAGATTTTTTGGTTACAGTATGATTTATTTATGAGAATTTTTGTTTTAAATTTTCAACACTTAGTTATAAAAACTGAACATTTTATAATTTTTTAATTACAATGATTTATAATTTTCGAGATTTTGACAATTTTTGTCAAAATTCGAACTTTAAATGCTTATAAAAAAAATCGTGCCTATGTATTTTTAAAATTTTTCAACTGATATTGTAACAATATATAAAAAAGCTTGTATTAAATTTTCAGACTTTTTGGCACACCAAATAAAATTTTATTGACAATTATAAAAACTAAAATTGAAAACTGTAAAATGGTTCAGAACAGCTCAAAATTAACCAAAATATTTTCTAAAATTTGAATGGGTGAAGAGGAAAATGAGAATGAGAATATAAACATTTAGTGAAATTTTCATGCATCTACAATTATTCGTTTTGAATTACAACCAAATAAGAAAAACGCTACATGAGAAATCGAGTGAATATCCTATGTTGTAAAATTATGAACTTAAAACACTCATAAAAATTTATTTTTAATTGCTTTTAGATATTTTATTTTTGATAAAAGTAGAAAAACTTACGTTAAATCTTGTGTTAAAATTTAAAACCTTAGATTTAAAAAAAAAAAATTTTATGAATTTCTAACTCCAAATAATTTGCAAATTTTCGTCATTTTTACGTAATTTGTCAAAATTTCAACTTTAAATGCTTAAAAAAAAAAATTGTGACTACAGATTTTTAATATTTTTCATGTGCCTTTGAAACAATATATTAGAGCATTCTATTAAATTTTCAAGAATTTTTAACGAATAAATAAAATGTTATTGATTTTAAAAAAAAAAAAAACCAAAAAGATTGGAAATTTAAAATGTCTGTAAACAGCTCAAAATAAGTCAAAATATTTTGAAAACGGTATGGTATATAGAAACTGCTTATATAAACATTCAGTAAAAATTTCATGTATTTACCGTCATTTTTTTTAGACTTACACCAAAAACCAAAATCGATTTTATCGAAAATCAATGTTGCGTAAAAATTCCCGTTTTTTCCTTAATTTTCCATTTGTTTTTCACGGTACTTTTGAAAACTACTGGAAAATGTTTACTTTTGACCCCCCAAAGTACCAACTAGATTCACTTTCCTATCAGAAAAGGTACTATTGAAGAAAATCTAAGCACTTTTACTGTCCCAAAACGTGATTACAGACACAAAAAAATAAAAAAAAAAAAATAAAAAAAAAATAAAAAAAAAAACACACATCATTGTAAAACCAATACATTCATCGCTCCGCTCAGAATCTAAAAAACACACATCATTGTAAAACCAATACATTCATCGCTCCGCTCAGAATCTAAAAAACCGCACATCTTGGTTTTTTTTGTGTTACCCATTTGGGCTAGTCAAAATTGATGACCCCTTCTATTAAAAACTGAAATGACACCACTACGTATTAGTACACCTACCTATAAGAAATACGATATCGATTGGAAACAAAAATTTCTATGTACATTATCACATATTATCATAATATAATATATTCAATATAAACTTAATATAACTAGGTACTAATTGCAATATTTATAAAAATATTTAAGTATCTATAATCAATATGTTTGAAATAATATGTTCTATTAGTAATACGGTTGGTTGAACTAATTTTGACATTGTCATCGCGTAAATATTAATTATTCTAGTATTATATCATACATTTTTTAAGTACTTATTAATTAATAATTATTATAACTTGATAGGTTGTAATAACTAATACTTAATAGGTACTCAATATGAGAGTATCGTAGAATGGTTCAAATAGATTGAGGTATAGGTTTGAGGTATACGAGGTGGTATAAATAGCTTAAAATGAGTTTAAATATTTTGAAACTATTTTTGTGCGTAGAAAATAATAATGTGTATATAACTGTATGTACATAATATCGAAAAGTTTCTATAGTCTCTGCTCTCTACGAATAATCTTTTTTAAATAACAGAAAAAAAAATTAAATCGTTGATTTTTGTTTAAATACTTATACAATTTTGTTTAAACTTGAACATCGAAAGTTTATAAAAAAAACGTCGATTGTCTATGTTATATATTTAGGCGCTTATCAAACGACAAACACACTTGCAGATAAACTTATCTAATAATATTTCTTGTTATAACTTATAAATTTAACACTTAATGGAAATGTTTTATTATTAACTATGAACTATGATAGGTACAAATGTACAATATTATATTACATCGTGATGATTTTAAAAGTGTTATCAAAAATATCAAGGTTTCATCGACAACGAACCATATTAAAATAATGTCAAGGTCCCAGTCATCAAGAAACCCAAATAAATTGATAAGTCCATTAAACAACAAACCTCAACTAAGGTTAGTAGTAACTACCAAGTACTTATTAATAAGTTACCTACTGATAGGTATTTATTAATTGTAGGTAATTATTAATTGGTAAGAATCATCTTATACCTTTCGTATTATAATATTAAAATAAAACCAATGGTTAATAGTTATAACTTATTAATATACATTTATTCACTATATAGGTATACCTACTTATATTATATACATACATAATAATATATATTACATAACGCAAAAACAAAAATGATACAGATATAAACCTGCTAATTAAATTACATAAATAAATAAATAAATGCAATAATTATTAATATAAGCAACGAGCTGATACACGGTTATTTGCCTTAACTTTTATAGGTACGCAGCAAAGTATAAACTACCGATTATTGTTGGATTCGATGTTTATCAGAAAAAAGGCCAAAAAAGAACACATATCCACACGAAAATGCTGCTGAACAATTTACTGTAGGGTGTTACACATACAATTATGACTTAATAAACAAAAGTTTTCTGTACTTACACGTTTTTATTGGTTTACTTTTTCACAAAACAATGATTAACATAATAAAATATAAACCGCTTTACATAATATAGATATAGGTATTAGACCAGTGACGTTCACAGATATTTTCAACGGGAGGTGTAATATTAAAAACTGATACGTATATGTAGGTATATCAAAATAAAATTGTATTGGTTTTATATTATTATACGTATTATACAAAAAAATACCAAAGTGGCGTTTGAACACTCAACCCTCCCCCCCCCACCCACACATCTGTACACAACTGTACTAGACCGATTCACGGAACCGTAATGATGACAGTTTTACAAAATAACATAAATTAGTGTTGACCCGTCTGCACTATACGGTTTTCGGTTGTCTATTGTAATATTGTATTAGATTCTGTCATTCTGAGTGTAGCGACGAATGTATTGATTTTACAATGATTCGAGTTTTTTTTGTTTATATTATATGTATCGGACATCTGTACACGATTTATAGATAAAATGCTTTGATATTCAATTTCAATATCTGTTCTGGTAGGAATGTGAATCAAATATACAATGACTATTTCAAAAAATATATATATTATTTTATTTTATGCTATTGCCTATATTTTATACCAAGAACTTATTCTCACCGTTCTATGGTAAGTTGATTTCACTCGAAACTTTTTAACAATAATATAACTATGTTAACTATATATGTACTATCATAATAATTAAATACTAATAAATGCAATGTTTTAAGCAAAAATTAATTTAACCTACTGTATTATATTACGATAATAGTAAAATAAATTACCACTATGACAATTTAAATTAAAGCAGTACCTATCATAAAATATAGGTAGGTACCTGGTATAATATAGGCTGACATACCGTCTTCTCTTAAATTCGTTTATAGTATCACTTGTATGCAATGATTAGGTATTTAGGTACATAACTATTTAATTATATTACAGTAAGTCAATAATGTATTGGTAAACTAATTGACACCTATATGCTACAACTGTACCTACGTCTGTACAGCAGAGCGGTTATTTACTTCCCCCTTTATATTTATGTTTATTTTACAATTCTACATTTCTATGGATAATCTAGATGAGTTAACTGCAGTATTAGTATAACTACTAATAAATATATACGTACCTACCTAATATTTAAAACTTATAATATAATGATTTGAATATTTAAAAATTTCTAGCAATTAAAATAATATATTTTTTTACTGATAGATAAAAAACTAAATAAGTATTAGAAGACGAGATGCATATTGTGTTGTCTCCGTTCTATTATCATAATAATTAGGTAGGTAGGTATAATAACTATAAATTTACAACATAGACAATTTGCCTTCAGCAGAATCCATTTTGTATTTTTGTGTTTTAGTTTTAATACTGCAATAAATGTACCTACATATTATAAGAATTTCAAATTTGAAGGCTTATGAATACTAGTTAATGTTTGACTTGGCGCGGTGCGTTGGCTGCTACCTGCAGTCACGCAATACGACTGAGAGTAAGTAACACCCGCTGCTACTAGTTCCCGGATGAGTGACCACACGAGTTCGTAGTACCTAATTAAACTTTGCTACACATACACATGTTTGCTTACCCACCGTAAAACCCATAACAACACCTTACTATACCAACCTTACCAATCACAGTTCATAATACCCTACAACAGCTAATGGCCATAGTTCCCAGGCTTAAGTTTAACAAAAAAAAATACTTTTTAAGGATATTATACCAGTTAATTTTAAAGCAAGATATAAATATATTATGTAAAATATTAAGATTTAAAATTGCTTAAAACTTGCTTTAAAGTTCAAATTACGTTAAAAACCGATTAATGAAAATGGATAATATTCTTATATTTACTGTTAGGTACACGTATATTAAAACTATAATTACACAAAATGGATTCGGCTTTCCTCAAATTATCTATGTTAAATGTTTAGGACTTAGTTGGGGGTCTGAAGGTTGGTGCCAACCTATGTTTTATTCATCAAATAATTAACTGTTCACTATAATATGCAGTTCATACCTACATTTATACGCAGTGATGGAAAAGTTCATTTTAAAAATGAACTACCAAGTACCTAAATTAAATCATTGCAGTTAGACCATAGACAATATAGTGATTATTACAGAATAAAAGTACCTAGTCAGTACGGGACCCGTTTCCGCCAAAATTTGAAATGACCGATTCCGCCATCGCCCGTTTCCGCCAAATTGAAAAAGGTTCAATTCCCGTTTCCGCCAATCTACCTGCTATGGTAAAATTAATCAACAGTTCTACAAATCACACCCAAATATAAGTATATTTTTAAAAATTTTGGTTGAAAATGTCCAGACGGACACTTACATTAAAATAAATAGCGCCAATTTAAATATTCCGAATACACCGAAAAATAAATCAACTTTGTTAAAATGTGCTAGGACTAGTAAGGCTATAACTGATTTTAAAAATAAACTAATATCGCGTTATTCGTACGTAAAGTGTGTTGCATTCAATTATGTTAAATAAATTAACAAAATATTATGACTTTTTAATTATTTTAATTTTTGTATTTATAATAAAACTAGGTATGACAAAATATTTTTTTTTTTTTTATTTGAGTATAATATATTTGTCAATATACAATGTTCTCATCTCAAATATTCCTTAAAAATAATTAAATAGCTTGATAATTTGATTATCTTTTTACAATTATTGTGATTATTTTATATTTATTTTTACTATTTTAATTTATCAATTTAATTGTTGACAGGCTTAATATATGCATAATATTCCAAGTATTATGGAATATATTATAATAATTTTACCATAGCAGGTAGATTGGCGGAAACGGGAATTGAACCTTTTTCAATTTGGCGGAAACGGGCGATGGCGGAATCGGTCATTTCAAATTTTGGCGGAAACGGTACATGCCCGTCAGTACAACATACATAAGTACAATTCATAAGAAACGTACATTTATATTATTTATTATTTACCATAGTACAGCAAATAGCATAGTATACAGGTATGATTTAATGTATGGGTCACGCAATATATCCTGACATAGGTACAGTGATTTACCAAGCATGCTCACCCTAATTTTTTTCTTTAACTACTTAAAGGATTTATTCAAGTTCTGATTTTTGGAACTTTTAATGTAGGTACTCCTAATACTACACCTATTTTAAAATACTGGACTCTTGTGGTGACACCATTTAATTTTTTTCGAATTAAAATAACTATCCTTTTTCTCCGTAAATTTTTAACCATGATGATTTTTTTGAAAATGTTAATGTACTTCATTGGCATTTGAATAAGCATTTTTTGAGTTCTTAAAAATGTGTGCCAAGGATAGGTAGTAGGTCCATGATCATTGGCTTCGAAAATATGGAAAGGGGTCTATTGATGAATTAAAAAATATACGTAAGTAATAATCCATCAATATTTTATAATTTGTATTTTGTATCGATTATTCAAATGTATTGCATATATAGGTGATAAATATTAGATCTAATATTACACATTTTAATTATCTTCAAATATACATCTTAATAACTCAGAAATTATACTCGTTCGAATTTTGATTTAAATTCATTAAAATTGTCATAAAAATCATCTGCTCGATAACTTACAGTTAAAACGGTATTGGTTCTCATATGAAAAATAGACGTCAGATAACCGCTCTGCTGTATAGCAGGTGTCTACAGTCGAGTACTCCAGTGTACCTCGTCATTGAGTAAGTCACCATAAATCGTAAATCATAATAGATGTGTTAAATTTTAATTCAATAATAAATCGATGTATAGAATAAAAAACGATTCTGAGCGGAGATATGGTCCAACTTTTCACCAGAATAAAATGAACATGTTAACAAATGTTGGTATTTTTTTCTCCCCAAAGTACAAACTACATCAAATTTTCTACCAGAAACCAAGAGGGGAGATTAACGAGCTTAAAACTGTGCCTATATATTTTTAATATTTTTCAACTACTGTTTATAACAATATATCAAAAACCTTGTATTGAATTTTTGTCACGCCTGCACCGAAATTTTTGTTTTCGACCACGCTTGAAGCGTAGGAAAGCGACCTTTTTCTGTCCAGCGGGCGATAAAGTATAAATCTCAAAAAGTGCCGGACGGTAAAGTGGAAATCCCCAAAAGTACTGGGCGTGCATATTACCCCTGCACAACCAGGTATTGAAATTTATACCACAGTCCTTACAAAACATAAACTTTTGGTTATATCTTATATTCATATATTATAACCCCTTGGCATGACGCGTGAACATTTTTATTTCACAAAATTGTTTTCGTAGACTTATCTAATTGTTGCATAGATATCCCTGCTTAGTGCATTATACCTTTGACATAATTACATTTTTTTATTCTTATTTTATTTTAACATAATAAATTAATAACTATTATTTAATATACTGAAATCGGTGAAATCTATACCACGGTCCATACAAATAATAAACTTTTGATTACATCTTATATTCATATTATAACTTCTATGCATGACGCTTAAAATAAATATAACCAAATCTTTTCTTTCATGAAATATTGTTTTAGTAGAATTAAGGTACTATGAGTATGTGCATCCGCCATTTTGGTTGAAGTATATTACATGCATAGACTGATAACAAAATATTTTATCAAGATATGATAATAGGTAGGTTCTATGAAATCATTTGCAACCAAAATGCACAAACCTGCTACTAAAGTGCTCTAGTATAATATTATAGTCTGGTTGTTGCATAGATCTCTGCATTACCTTTGCCGTGATCGATGAACGCAGAGGCGTGACAAAAAATAGTATGTGTAGCTCGTGCTGGAAGGCAATTTCAGTCTTGGGAAAAATGCAGCTCTCGCCTGCGACTCGTGCTGCATACGTCGCCAGTGACTGAAATAGCTCCCTTCCTGCCATTGCCACGAAAGGTGATGACAGACAAAAATTAAAAAAACTAAATGAAAAAACAAACATTATTGTAAAACCAATACATATTTATCGCTTCGCCTCAGAACCTAAAATACCCAATACCTAAGTAGTCAAAGAAAAAAATTAAAAGTTTGTAAGCTTGCACGTTATAACTATTAACAATGTATACCTAAACGTGTTTATTTCATGTTTAAAATGTATCAAGAATTTCAAAATTAATTTTAAGAAAGTAATATTATAATAATTTTATTAAACAGTCATGATTTGAAGTGTAAAAATAAGTATACTAAAATCTCATAACATTTTATTTATTAATATTTTGAAATCATACCTCCACACTGTTACATTAATAATAAATAGTAATTACTGTTTAATTAAATGTAATACATTCAAATTTTTATATACTATAAACAGTATAATCAATACGATGTCAAAAAAAATCTGGTCGCCTTTAGAAGCAGAAGTCCATGTCACACTTTATCAAATCCAAGTTTTCCGGGCACTACTACCGTGCTATTTAAAGTTATATCATATAGCCACTCGAACGTTAATACCAATATACTAAAATATTTAGCTAGATACCTCAATGCCTTCCTCCCATGTTTCCAGCCCAAATGATATAAATACAAATCAGTATTATTTTTTTTTCATATATTTCCTTAACCGAAGGTCAAAAAGTTTTAAATTTTTCTTTTATAGTATTTCGGTATTTGGATACCACCCAAACACCTGCTGACCGTGGCAAGTGTCCTTAAAATCTTCCGTCAAAAACAGCCCTCATAATATGTATATTAAAAATAATACCTACTTATATTATAACCATATATTTATGTCAATATGTTCATATTTTGTGTTTGGGAAAAATTTATCGGTGCAAAATTGTTTGTTTTTGGGTTAAAAATATATATGACGTTGCAGATATACCTAAATTTTATTATAACTATAGGTATTAAACAGCTCCATTATAAGACGTTTCCTTCAATAATCAATATCGAATTAATACCTTATAGGTAGGTACCTACTATTTAGTGCGTTCACTATTCGATTTGTTATCTTCAATTTTGTGCAAAATCCAAGTGAATTACAAAATTTTTCATTTCAAGAAATGTCAATAAGACCCAAGCTTATCATTTTCCCACCATACTATTAATAAGATATTTGAAAAATCAGAAACATAATTGATATACTATTTACTAAAATACTACCAATATGTTAGATTTCCGAATGAAGTATTTAATTTGTTTCATGAGTCTATTAGTCTATACCTACCTACCTACCTATATCTATTTACCTATTTTTCTTAAAACACAATTTGAAATACTAATGTTTTGTGTTTCTGAGCAGAGCGATGAATGCGTATTGCAATGATGTGTGTTTTTATGTTTTTATTTGTAAAGTGCCTATATTAATACGCTCATTTTACCATGATACATCGTAGTAAAACGTAATTGGATCCTACTAGTCAAGTTAAAATTAGTTAATACCACTTAAAAGTTAATAGTATTATTAAGTAACGAAAAAAATTAATTAACTTATAAACTCTTTAATACTCGTCTTTGTCCTCAAATATTTAATACAGTTGTGGTGAGTATAGAAACTATTGTTTTATACTTTTATGTACAAATCAAATTATAATCTTTTAAAACATAAAAATATATTATTTCTGCAATAGATTGTACTATTGTAATTTATGGATATCTGTGAAGTAGTATGTACCTATAGTAGGAACTATATACTTTCGATTGCCTATACATATTTTGAATAATAGTTATGTAATTGAAAGTAGTGATGAAAGCTTAATATATTAAATTAACTTATTTACCTACTCGAAGGAACGATATCGCTCGCTGTGTCCACTCGAGTTCTTATGATTATTCTTTATCTTTGAGGGTCGGAGTGAAATCTGGGCTTAGTGCCACAATATATTAATTAGGTATATACCCACCGTTTAAAAGTAACATGTAAGTTAGCAGATTATTATAATACTTTTGAACAAGGTATGCCGTTCGTGTATAATTCATGATGTAGATACTTGTTTTAAATGTACCTACATCTATAAAGTAGAAATATAATATGAATATTTTTACCTTCAGTGAGATTGTAAGAAATATTTTTTTAGATAAGTTACCTCTAAAAACTAATTTTAAATATATTTGTTTGATAATATTGTTCCTATAAGAAGAAGTTTTTGTTAACATTCTTAAATTTTTGTATGGTCAACATAATTTTAGATGCACTGGTTTATTGGATAACGAGTTGACCGGTATTATCCACTGACCTTAGTCCCCTACCTATGTATTACCTATAAAATAGTAAATACATGTTAAAAAGAAATATTTGGTTTTTTTTTTAAATTTTAACGATCAATTAATATCTATTTCAATAGTATTTCTATACATTTCCATGAATCGAATAAAGCTTAAATATAATTTTTTATGAATACCTTGTAGACTTTAACTCTTACAAAGTTCCTGCTCACGGACACGAATGCCACGTATACCTTATTTTCGTTAACCTAACCTTTTGTACCTATGTGTCTCACAAGACACCAATACATTTTCTAGAATACGAGCACATTTTGGATAATTAATTAATAAATCACAAATGATTGTAAAATAACATGTTTTTTTAAAATAAAATATGTTACACACATTTTTAATACTTTTATAATAGTTATAGATAATTAGGCTATACATTGTAGACAAATTAATTCTTTTTAGCTTATTCTAAAATATAGCTTAATGCAAAGCTTGAATTAGGCGTAAGGAAGTAAACTAAATTACATTTTGAAGCATTTATTTTGCATTTTTTGTTTATGTTTTTTTTACTTTTTATATAATTTTTTCCACTATTTTCAATATTTTAATATTTTCCGTCAATTAAAACTTTGCATACAAAATGTTTTTTTAATTTTCGTCTTGTAAATATTTTTTACTTTCTGTATATACGTCATAATCAATTATTAATATATTTATTTCAAAATATTTCACACTTTATAGATTTTTATAGTTTTTAAATATTTTGATTCTTTTTGTTTATTCATAGTGAATTTTTTTAAGATTTCAATGAAATTTTTAGGGTATTTTAGTGCATTAAATTTGCAGCCTTAAACCAACATTTTTTAGATAAATACTAACCTGAAGTCTATAAATTATAATAATGCATATTTTTTTTACCTATTGCCTCTACATTTATACACTTATATATATTATATTAAAATAAAACATTTAAACATGGTGCGATTACTGATTATTATTGTTACCTGCAGTAGGAACTTGTTTCAGCTGAATTTTTCGAACAACGAACAAAAAAATATTATAACTAAAACAATATTACAATTATTTCAATGGACTGGACACATGGAACCATTCTTCTAGAGTGCGACCGTGTATTAATGAATCTCGGACGAACAAACAACGGTCATTTATTCGTTTTAATTTTTGTGATAGGAAATGAAATGAAATTTTTTATTTCACATATCGGTAGCCCTCCGCTATTCGTTTTGAACGGCTTCCGCACAATCCGGAAGTAAACATGAATGAATTCGTGTAGGTACAATGTATCATTAATAGACTGCAGCGCAACACGCAAAATGTATTAATCGGCCGTTGACATCTAACACAATTGGTCCAAAATGTACTGCTTGTATTCAAATTAAAAATCTATCGTGTGTTTATTATTATCAGTCCGGACGTGCATTTTTATTTTAACCGAGTATAATGTAGGTTATAGTATAATGTACCTATCATATATATTATATATATTTATCTATACATGATATATTATATACAAAACTGAATTGGGTACTTTTGTAGTTTTCGAACGGGCTATCTCTGGAACCACTTATCGTCTGGTCGTCACGCGATTTTTTTTTAAATGTATGAAGTACACCAGTACACCACTTATATAGCTGTAATTATTATTTTATTATAAAACAGAATGGAAGTTAGTATGTACATTTTATATATGTTTCAACGTAACTCTGAAACGCCTGGAGCGATTTTAACCATATTTGTTACACATATGGCTTACGTTTTGGAAAAAATACTGTTGAGGGAAAATACCTTTATGGATTGGTGGGGAACTGACCGCTGGGAATTAGATAGAAATAACATCAATGAATGGGTCTTTATTCCCCGATCAACATGAATAATACTTAAAAGGCTAATTCAACTCATGCTCCCAAGAAAACGAGTGGTGAAATAAAAACACATCTGTTGCACAATATCTATCTATTTAATATTTATTATATGACTAAAATACAACTCGTAATAATTATAAATTTACAATTATGTACCTATATTATAATATATTAAATTATCATATACATTGTAGGTACTAATCACTTGATTACTAGAGTACATAATATTACTATTGTACACATAGGTATATCCCAGAATACAATTTAGAACTATAAACCAGAGCGAATTCCCTTGTTTAATATTTATAATATGTATAGTACTTATATTATAAAATCAATATTATTGATAACAATAATTGCAATTATCTTTTGTACTATCCTACACTAAGTCTAGATGATTAAGTCAGGAAAACTTTATAATAATAGTAAAAAAATAATTATTATTCCCCACGCAATAAATATAGGTATTTAGGTATAGTCAATAACCAAATTAATATTTGAACACCTAATAATTCACATTCAGTGGTTGTAATTTTGTAAAAGTTGTGTATTTATTATGTTATGTAGTTTTAAATACAGGAGTATAAAATATGTACCTACATACCTATCAACAAATTATAATATATTATCATAATATTATACGAATAAATGCGTAGTAATAAATAACACTACCTAAATTAAAGGTATCCTATCTACCAATTCTAGTATTGTGCATGCCGTATGTATAGTTCAAATAACGCATATATATAATATAATATATATTGGCGCTATTATATAATTGTTAATCTCATTAATTAATATTGCGCAACGCTACACAACGTATTTAATTAGTTACATACTTACATATATAATAATCAATAATCATAGACCTATGAGGTCTGCGTTAATAATGTACGGACAGATATGATGACGCATTATCGATAAGCAAATGCATTAGAAAAAAAACTTTAATTTCTTTTTTGAGAAAAGGCCCTACCGTCTCGTATATTTTAGGAAACAGTTTATGTTATCATAAAAATAATGTTTGTAAGATTAAAAAAAAAACGTGTACGATATACACGCAGTTTAACATTGAATAATATGAGATTAGCAAGAAGCCGCGGAGATATCAGAGTTCGACTTCAGTACGGTCAATTAGCTATTTAGAAGGAACATTTATCATTATTTTATTCACGGCCGTTACATAAAATAGGCATGAAAATGAATAACATCTTTAGTGAAATACCTAATCAATACGTAATATACACATTATCCCGATCAGGCCAGCGTTATTGGTACTGATGTCTAATTGTGACCTCCGCAACAGTCTGCAGCAATAAATATTAATAAAATATGTTTCAAATTCTATATACAGTTGTATTGTACGTCGTGGTAAGGACTTTACTAAAAACAAATTTCAAGGAGGTGGTCCGAGTTTCTAAAAAATATTTTAATAAAAATATAAAATAATTTTTGATACAAGTATAGGTATTTAATGTCACTAAAATATTTTTTGATAACTGTTGGGGGGGGGGGGGTATGGACAGTTTTAACTTGTATAGGTATAGCCTAGGTATGTGGTATAATATAGCTACAAAAGCCAATAAGTATTTTACTCCTATTATATAATAGTCACAGCTGAGGACTTTAAAATAACAAAATATTTTTAACATTTATGATAAATATGATACATAGCCTGCTATATATTTTACGTACATTTAAGTTCCAATTTAACAAAAATGTACCTACTTATTAAGTAGGTATGTAAATAATATTATACCTTTTAGCATAACATTATTACAAAATGTATCACCTTTCAGGACAAACGTGACCCGTACAGTGCACATATACATTCGTAAAAGCTTGTGCCTACTAAAACCATTACAATTTAAAACCTTATACGTCTAAGTAAGTATAGAAATAAGTAAGAATTTTTTCTTAAAAAAGTAAACAAAAATAAAGCATACACATACGCAGTCATACAAAAATCGGCTAGATATATAAGACTCTCAGCTTTTTTGCATTTTTAATATTTTTGTTGTGAATAAATGTGCTTTTAAAGTGCTTCTTCTACCAACTATAATGTCTAATGGCAACTGTCAAGTGTCAACTGGCAATATTATTATATTCTTAAGAATTTCAATACTGTTTATCTATGACATATTATTTACATTGTTGTGTGAGGAAATATTATAGGCCGGACAATACGTAAGTAGCTATTAAGCTCTATTCCAGTATTATATTATATTATATTATATTAAAAATATAAATTATAACTATTAATCTGCGGGTTTGTTCTTTGTACGCACATGATGCATGCATATCATTAAAGCGATAAGCATTAACTTCGTTTAAAATTACTGAACAATTCCATATAATTAGTAATTTCTTAGTCGTATATTTAATTGATATACAGAAAAAAATAATTCCGGAAAAAAAAATTACACAGATGATCGAACAAAACACTTCTATATATACTATATACACATTTCTTTTATTTGTACAAAACTAACATTTTTAATATTAGAGAACACTCTTTAAAAGTGATTTGCGCAATCTAATCGATTTATATTAGAACTTATTATAATTTATATTGAACCGAAATTTTAATCAGTTAAAACTGTATGCGTTTTCGGCTATAATAGTTTGGTACATTTCCAGGGTAGGGAATGCAATATATGATTAACCGTAACTCGTAGTTGTAACTGGCAGTATACCTGTTATCAAGATTTGTGACATTTAATCTATTGGAAATATAAGCACATTTAAGTGTAAAATAAATTATTAAAAAAATATATATTTTTTTACACAAAATATAATCTTCTCGAAAACTTGCCCCATACAATTACGCAGGCAGTAGAATAAAATCAATTACATATGATACCTGATAGATACCTATTACGTAGGTATGTAATGTCATCAGGTATGATTAATATACTACACATCTATAATGTCTTAAAATAATGTTAAATAATTTCCATCTGATATCAATTGATTCTTTTTAGTCACATGAGCCATGTCGTGATTAACCATCAAACAAGTAGAATTGCTGGAAAAAGACGTACTACTAGCGAAGTTATCGACTTGGCTAATTGTCGGTTTCAGCAAGGACATTTTGGCAATACTTTCCCTGTTTTTTCGAGTCATTGCTGCAGCCGTAGTTTCGATATTATTGACGTATGGTCGGTCCGTAAATAACCGCATAAATGTCTCTTTTTTAGAACAACCCGGAAGGATTTGCCCCAAGAACTGCAGCCAAGCGACATTTTCGTGCACAGCTTTACGGTAGTCTTCCAGTGAAATTCTATTATCACGATCCTTGTCCACTTCGGTCATGACGAAATCTACAAAACTCTGGTCGTACTCCTCCATATTGACTAATTTACACATTTTCATGCTGTTTCTTCTGGCCATCAGTAACACGTCCTCTTTTTTAATGTATTTCGGTGACCTGATCATCTCCGTGTAGACTTCAAAGCAAAAGTGAATCAGATCGGGTAAGGTTCCTTTTAACACCATCGACAATACCTTAACGAACTCGGGCCCAGTCAAGTATTCCTTGTTCGTTTCAGCACTAAGTAGATATATTTTATCTATGGCATCTACGTTTCTCACCCCTAAAAAAACGTCCATGAACTGTATGAAATTAAACTTGTTCATAGGTGTAGTGTTGTCTTTTGTAAGCATGTAATGCATCTGTAGCAATCGGAGCACTTCTATTTTATTGAAATGAGTTGTACGGGAGAGCTCCGTTCCGACGTCTGAATATCTATGCTGCAAACGTATGTCCACAGTCGCCGGTAAACACTTATTTATCGGACTATACGGCATTTTGATTTAATTTGAAACTATGCAATATTTTTAAACCTCTTACCCAGTAATTCAAATAGTATTTCAAAATTAAAATGTTAATACATTTATTATTTTTGTTGTATTGACAACCAGTAAAATACGCGATTTTATATTAATATTTATTTCCATAAGAACCAAACGCTCGCATTGATAATATTAAAATATATTTGTTTGATAATTTTAGATCTATATTATATAGTATCGAAGCTAGGATGAGTTTAAAACAAAATATTATGTATTTTTAGTCACGTATTTATGGATGGGGCTGGGTTTATAAATTTAACTAATATTATTAAATTATTTAAATTAATTAAATAAAAATAATAACTAATTTTCTTACCTTAAAAATTAGTAGTACCTATTTCTTTTTAATCAATTAGCATAATATTGATTCTGACGAAAGCGAGGAGCCATGAGTATTTTTTTTAGTATTTCAGCATTTTTTTTTAAATAACAATATTATTGTTGAGTCTTGCACATGACCACCGGGGTCAGCCGCCAGCGTTCTACGGCTTCTGAAAATATCGAGTGCAATAATTGCCACAATTGTCTTCACACTGTTGTTTTCTTACGCTTTGCCGCCTTGCATGCGCGCCCGGAGGGGGGGGCAAGACAGGGCATTTGCCCCCCGTGGAATTCAAAAACAATGTTAAACATTTTAACCTTTATTTTGATTAAAAAAAATTTTTCATTGATATTAAGACCTATATATTATGATCCTATTTCAGTAATTCAAAGCCTTCAGTCTTTGTCTATTAATGGTCTTATAAATTCGAATACAAGACAATGTGCACTTCATCTATATTCCTCAATCTCGAATTTTTCATTTATAATTACTATGAAAATAATTGCAAAATAAAGCGCTATCTTAGAACCGGTTACAAATATTTTACAAGGTGTATCAATGGAACTTTATAAAGTTCGGGAACATATAGAGGATTTTTATTAATTCTGAAATATTTTGTAGTTTGCAAGGAATAAACATTTTTTAATATAATTTTTGGTGTTTGAACTTTGATTTAATTATGCCGCTCCCTGATAAATTTCCTCCGGGCGCCCATTGCATTCAAGAGCGGCGTTTGAGGAGGTGCACAGGGGCCATAATAATTTCTTGTTGGTCTATAAGTCGTGCTATCACAATAATCGGTCAGTGGTCACAGCGACTGACTGATGTCAGGCCAAATAGTTAATAAATAAGTATAGGCCTTAGTGGGTAAATAGTTTAAAGTAGAATTTTTGGACAAAAAGTATATTTCCCGCCTCCCCCTAGTAGACAAATAAAATTCACTAGGTACTGCTTGCATTATAGGTAGTTCCGATATACTAGCTCGAGACCTACACACTTTGTCTACGTCACTATACGCATAATCAGTTTAAAACACTCGCAAGTCGCAATTAGTTTTTTCAAATAAAAAATATTATTTATGTAAAATATTAATAGTTCATACTTCTCAAAATCCATAAATTTAATATATAAATAAAACTGTTAATATACTGTTATCAAATCTATAAATTATAGTCTATATGAATCTATTATGTACCTACCAAGTACCAATATTATGATTTATATTTATATAAAGCACATTTTTAGTCCATTTTGGTGGTGGTAAATTTATATAATTGTGTATAAATTGTAAATCAAAAAAAAAAAAATAAATGCCTATATATTTTAATTATTATTATAACCTTCTGTTATAAGAGGATGTCAGCGCCGTGTAGTATTTATTATCTCTCTCTGACCTACACGTTACGTACGTAGTAAATTTTACGTTCACAATATAATGATTATAACCATATTAAGAGTGAAATTACCTCTTATAAAATTTAAATGTAAGACTATTTTTTTTATTATATTTTATTTTTAAAGCGAGGTATGAGTGTTTTAAAATTTTAATTTTGTTTGTACATCTTAAAATACTCTTAACACGCTTTAAATTTAATATAATATAATACAACTCCAATGAGTAACCTAGATAGTAATCTCACCTTCAAATTTTGTAAGAAGTCATTTTAATCTAATTTGAAAAATTAATATGGTTATAATCATTGTTGTGAACGTAAAATTTGGTATGTTAGCATGTTGCGAGTGGGCCAGAGAAAGATAACAAATACGCTACGCTGACATCCTCTTGAAATTAATTAGGTATTATGGCTCAAAAACGTTTATTGTTTTCATCAATTAGTAGGAAAATAAGATTAATAATTACTAATTTGAAGTTTTTTTTGTGTTTTTTATCTTTAAAGTGTTGGTGGAATCAGAAATTACATATCGTAGGTACTTACATTTTATTTTATCGTTCAGTCATTTAATTTAAAAAAAAACCTCTTCAACAACTGGGAATACGCAAACTCTCCGGGCTCTACGAGTAGGTAATAAGTACCTATTTTAAATTTTTATACTTCTACAATTTTATGTTGGAGTTTAAATGTCATGACCAAAATGACAACGTATGTCAAATAACGATATGACCAATATGTCGATCCAAAAAAATAAACATGTGATATTTTGAACTGATACAGAACAATATATTATGTAAAATTATTATAGGTAGTAGTCTTGAAAAGTATTCGAATACAAGTATTTGAATACTTGAATTAAAATACTTTTTGAAGTATTTTTTAAGTATTCTGAATACCTACTATTTAAAAGTATTTTTAACAAAATGTAAATACTTGTATTTAAAAACCATAAAGTTCGTTTTATTAATTATTTTTCACAACAATTTGACATTAATAAAAATGATATTGTAAAAACAATTGATTTGAATATTATATTTGAAAAAATAATGTTATTAATAAGAATTCAAAATTATGTAAAGATTAACACATTTCGATCATTTTTAAAAAAATATTATTTTGCTAATGATTCTACACTATTAGTTAATATTTCAAATTGTTAAAATCTATGATAAGTAGCAAACTAGTAACAATATATAATATAATATAATAAATATTAAAATATACATAAATATTATACAGAATAAACTTTAAAAAAATACTTATATTTGTATTCGAATACTTTGTGAGAATTCGTAAAATACGTTTTTATAATAGTATTTCAAAAGTATTTATAATACTATTTCATTAGATTACTAGTATTAGTACTTAATACTTTTTCAAAAGTATTTTTACGAGACTGGCTTACCTACTATAATTATTATAACAGCTGCAGCGGTCTCGCATGAGTAAGAATATAGACTAAATGGGTTGGTGTTATTGGCACAATGGCACATCACAAGGATATAAAAATTACCTACCTATGCTAGATAAAGTCATGGTTGAGTTTATTTTAAAAAAGGGGGAGAATAAGTAGCCGCTTTGTTGTACAGTATGCATATTGCATACCTATAGGTATCGAATGTATCTCGTCATTGGGACATTAAGTCGCTGCAATGTACCTACGATGTATGTCGTATGTGTAAAATGTATTAAATTTGAATTAAAATTCTGAGCGAATGCCGAATTGCTGAAGACGGTCATCTGCACATTACAGCCTGCAGTACAACTAACTAAGAAAATCTCTAGAGATATGCTTATATTGCTATAGAGCGTTATTTATTTTATCATTAATATTACACGGTAGGTTAAATTAATTTTTCCTAAAAACATGACATTTTAAAATGTCATTATTGTGTGTATAAAATATAATAATATATTATGTTAAATTTTAAAGTTTCAAATTCCCACAAATAATATTTTAAATTTAGGTAAGTACAACAAATAATACTAGTATCGTTATTCTCCATTTTCCTAAATATCTAATTTAGTACAATAGTACAAACTTGAAATATGTCTATAAAAAAAGTTTCTTATATATTTTTGGATTTTTGACTTCTGCAGTATAACGAACTCTTTATAATTTATAAGTATAAATAATTTAATTTAATGTATTACATTTCCAAGCCTTGGTTATAAAAACTGAATATTTTGTACATTTTTAACTTCAAGAAAATATTTAAACATTTTCGTGGTTTTATTAAAATTTGAACCTAGAATGGTAAATGCTTGTAATAAAAAAACCTGTGCCTATGTATCTTAATATTTTATTTTTATATAGCTTTCTATAACAAGAACATATAATTAATATTATCATTTTGATTAATACTAATCAAAAATATTTCAAACATTAATTTAGTATAGAAATTTATAATTAAGTAACAGCGGGTGTTTCATGTTTCTATAATTAATACTTTTCGAGTAACAACAAAAAAAACACAAATCCTTTGATAATAATAATCATCATTATTTTAAGCGTGAATATTCAATTTTATATTTAATTCTAACTTAATAGGTACTAATGACTCAGCTATGACACGAAGAGTGGCGGGCAAGAGTCCGAGAAAATACGATGATAGTAAACGGGACAGAGGAAGACTATGACGCACATCGACATGACAGCACTCACTATGTGATAGTGGAAATATAAATTTCGTAGTACCAAAAATAAAACTTAAAAGCAATGTTTGTTGCACTTTATTTGGTTGTAACTCATACTACATAATACACAATTCTGTAAGTTTCATTGGTTTCTAAAAGAAAACGACAATATTGTTAATTGGGAAAATAAAAATGGTACAATAAAGAAGCGATTAATGAGCGCAAAGCTTGAACTAGAAATCTTCATCTTCATGTGGATAAAAAACATTGAAAAAAAATTTAAGTTTATTCTAATAATTTTAAAAGTTAATGACCAATTTCCAGTAACACCAGTTAAATGTTAATATATAATACAGATCTGTATTTTTTTTCAAAAATTAACGCTCTACTCTTATGAATTATCAAGTAAAAATTTCATTAAGACACACCTAAAAAAACCAATAAGAATCCTCAAGTATATGCATAGTTGAAAAAATAAAAATTTATTATGACCTAATTAAAAATATAATTATGAATTTTTTTTAGAACTTGATTATTATTTTGACACTATAGAAAAATTACATAACCTAGCAAAATTAAATCCTTCAACGACAACCATTGACAGCCAAAATCTAAAAGTATGAACTGTTAAGTATTAATTGTCAAATAGTAAATACCACATATATTATACAAAATTGTTATGTCTAATATGCATTACAGCTTCAAAACAACCTGTATAAGCTGGCTTAATAATTATTATTATGAGTAAATTACACCCATGTCGAGGTACTAATATTAAGATTTTCACATTCCTATTGAACAACTCTAATCCTTAAAAAAAATTGATTATTAAAATACGGTTTCCAAGGCGCGGCTATTGTATGAACAGTGTTTACACATAGTGCTTATAGACTGGTTTCCAATGTGCGGCTGCGGCTCTACCGAGACGAGAGCAGTGTATCGCGACAGCCGCCGGCGACTCTAGTCGAAAATAGTGTTAAAACTTTTGCAGTCGCTGATAGTAGTATATAGTATATAATATTATATACTACCATAATTTAATAAATATTCTAGTATTGAATTATAATAATTATTGTAGTATTGAATAATAATTATAATATCGAACACTTAATAATATTTTAGTATTATAATGTAATAATGTCCAAAATTGTGTTTTTTCCGGAACATGAGGAAAGACCATGTTTGTTTCGTCCCTGGGTGGCGGGTGTTAGTAAATGCCATCATTAAGCGGCTTCTTTTTTACAATTTATATAGTTTACAAAATACTATTCATTATAATATCAAGTATGATATTAAGAGTCTATATAATGGACTAAATATTTTTTCTTAAAACTTAATATTTCAAAATATCGGCAATATAGACAGTTATTGTAAAATGAATATTTCCATTGCTGTAAATTATATAAAGTGTATACCTATTTAAATCTATCCCACTTTTGCAGCCATTTGCAGTGACCAGAGTTCTTAATGTTATCTAACTTTCCAAACACTTATGTAGAAAAAAACTATCATACCAAGATGTAATAAATTAATACAAATTAAAGTTTTAGATAAAATATATTATTAATGACATAATATGTAATTTTTTTAACTAACAACATTTAGTAAATTCATTTTATATCACATATGAAAATGCACTATAATTTCTTTTAAAAAGTAGGTATAAGTTAATAAATTAAAATTGAAGACAATATTATTGAATACAATATGGATTTAATAAGCTGTAAAAAATATCCACAAGTAAATTTTACTTTACAAAAATAAATACATATTTATATAATCTGTTAATAATTTTAATTAACTGTCTTAGTTAAAGACAACATTTAAAAATCCATAATATAGAATTACTGAAATGTATTGTTACAGAAAATAACATTTTTATACATTGGTTTGTTAAGTCAGTTGATAATTATGTCTCAATTCGTATCTGTTTTCATATACATATTTCAGATTATCTTGATTATTTTAAGCTAGTGGCATATTTGATGTTAGTCTATGACGAGGGCAGACGTTTTTACATGCATATATCAAACAATCTAAATGCTGCAGCGTTGGCACACAAACTTTTATCACATAGCAATAGTTTAACCGTCTGATGAAAACAAATGTGCCAACGCTGTGGCTCATTGACACTTAGACTGTCTGGTATACGCACATAAAAACGGTTGCTCTCGGGAATAGAATTGCTAAGGGAACAGGAAAATTACATTTTTTGTAGTATACACATGAAAACGGGTATGAAGGATTAAATTACTGTAAGCGGTAGGTATTATAAAGATAAGTCTTGAGTGTGAATGCATTATAGCCTGCAGTTTGGTTGCCAATTGTCATTTTGGATTCTGTTCAGCCCATATTGATGGTTACATGTTAACACTGTAAACAAATAATAAATGCAATGTTGATTAATATTTAATTAATTGACAGGTATATACTTTTAAAGGTACCTAAATAATACGATCAATTTTATTGAGTATTTACGTTAATAATTATTCATAAATCAAATATATCGAATTTTTAATATGACGTATTGAACACACTTTCAATATCATTAATATTATATTATATTACAATAAAATACATTGTGTATTAGGCCCTTAGGCTATAAGATGATGCTACATCCGTATGTGTTGTCTCTGTCTAACAAATATATAACAATTCAGGGGCGGACTGGAGCAACTATTCGGTCCGGGAAATCTATATTTTAACCGGCCCTTGCCATTTCGTCATCACAAAATGTAAGCACTTAAATATGGTACCAAATTTTAAACAAATGAGAGTGATATTTGTATCTTCATTCTTCAACAACTTATCTTATTTATCTCCAACTAAGTAAATATTACAAAATCACCAAGAAACACAGAACAATAAAATAAAAAACAAGTAAAAAAATTAACTTGTATGAATTAAGAACGTTGAACCTGAACGTACGAAAAACTGTATGTATATAGATATCAGCCTATTAACCTATCAACAATATTTTATTTTATTATAGTGTAGTGTGTACAATATATTAATAATATTTTATCTACTATTATATTTTTTATTGTGTACAATATAATATTACCTAGGTTTTAACTAATATTGAGTAGAATACCTATTCGTTGGCTAAATGTGGATATATTAATCGAATGGTACAATAAACATTTGGTTAAGTTATAGATGGTCCATGAATTTAAATGCAATAAAAACAAAAACAAAATCGATTTAATACACAAAAATTACAAAAAATAAAAAATGTGTCCAGAAAAGTTAGAAGCCAATTTAAATGAATATAAAATACAATTTAGATAGGTAGGTAGGTTTGTTATATTTTGTGTTTCATTATAGTACTGATCAATCAGATGTTATTAAATATTTTCAAATAAAAAACTTAGCTAAAAAGCCAAGTTCTTATAAAATTTACAAAAAATGCTTTCTAACCATAATAATGTCCTAAAAATGCAAGTTAGTTAATGTATGAAACGAGTTTATTGTTGCAATGCAATGTTTTAGAAAATTCAGAAAAAAATGCAATTTATATTTAAATCCGTCTCATAGTTATAATAATATTATAAATAAAAATTTCTGATGATGCACTGATGCCGAGGACAATCAGCCAAACCAAAATCTAAAATCACTTAATATAAACAATTTTCCACTCACGCGTCATGATGCATAAACACAAAATATTTATAATTTATATTTATACTAATTTTATTATAAATGTATAGTAGATAATAACAAGTTATTTTTGAACAGCGGCCCACCAGAAAAGTTCCCGGTACCTTGCCGTCCCTGTATAACATACTAAAAACTGTTTCGGGTGGATAAGAACACCACTCAGGCTGTAGACGAATCTAAGCAACCGAATTTTCGCACAAAGAGGAGAACATTTACTGTGCAACATTGTTTTTATTTTTTTGGCATCAGAACTAAAAAAGAGTTATTTAAGTTTGAAAAATTCAAAAATAATGACTTGGTTTACAGCCAGAGTAGTTCTTACTTGCTCAAAACAGTTTTTGCTATGTTTAACATTTATAAGATGGAGACAACACATGCGGGAATACCTAGCATCCTTTTAAGAATATGTCGTACCCTCATGTGTTGTCTTACACATGTACAACATAGCACATTTTTGTTCACTAGTTTCAATAGAGTATTGCCAGTTTTGATATTAGAGTGAATTGAATTGACCTATCATCAAACTTTTAGGTAACAACATTATCTGTGTTCTCTTGTTGTGTTTTTACCATATTTTAATTTTTAAGTGAGTTAGGAGCATTTCATAATATTAATACTTTACATACCCATAACTCGCTTAAAAATTAAAATATGGTAAAAGCCAACAAGAGAACACAGATAATGTTATTACTTTAAAGTTTTATAATAGGTCATCACTCTAATATCAAAACTGTCAGCATCCTATTGAAACTAGCAAACGGAAATTTGGTATGTCGTGGATGTGTAAGACGGAGAGAGACAACACATGCGAGTGCGCCGTCCTCTTAAGCGCGAGAACCGAGAAGACATGATTACAAAATAACACTGTTAAGAGGACACCAAACCGCATGTGTTGTCTCCGTCTTACAAGTGCGAATAGCAAATTTATACTCAGCAGATCACGTTTAGCTTCGTTAGTTTAAACATTGGAGTAAATTGACTCATTATAAAACATTAAAACGTGATGGTAAGAACATTATCTGTGTTTTTAACGATATTTCTGTTTTTAAGCGAGTCATGAGCATTTCTAATTTATGCTATATAATATGCGTATAAATCACTTAAAAACATAATAATCGTAAAAAAAAACTTACGAACACAGATAATGTTCTTACCATCAAGTTTCATTATAGGTCAATTTACTCCAATGTGGGGAGAAAAAAAAACAAATGGGGCTAAACGTGATCTGCTGAGCGTAAAAAATTTGCTATGTTACGGACTTGTAAGACGGAGACAGCCATGCGGGTTGGCGTCCTCTTAAGACAAAACAGTAAAATAGTAAAATCCAAAAACTTTATGTATATTATACTGTCGATAGTAACACAGAAACGCGTGTCAATAAACGAGACTTACCTGGTTTTGACTTTCGATTCTGGCATTCCGCATACGTATTGAACAAAAATATTATTCGGCAATTCAGACCAAGATAGTTGTAGTACGATAGTCAATCGTAAAACGCCTACCTTGGTCGGAACCGAATGACAGAATAAAAATCCCAAAAAACTTAACGACAGGAGGTCAGGCACAAGGCACAACCCACCAGCTCGTCGGGACAAAAATGAAAAGACGGAATGAAATAAGGTTACACTTACGACACTGAGATAGATAAGATATACTGGAGCGCGGACTCGGCCGTAAAAACGAGCCGTCGCGTTTGACGCATAGAGTAATACTCTAAATTACTCTATGGTTTGACGTTACCCCCACCATCGAAGGGCAAAAGATTTCATTTTTACATAGGAAAATACGATGAAATTGTAAATAATAATTTTTTTTCGTTCATAATCGCTGAGATATTTGCTCTATAATTAATGTCTGTATATGTAAATTATAACCTCAAGCCTCATCGTTAGTTTAATAGTTTGTAATTTGTAACAATTTTGTATTGTATCTTCAATATGGTTGTCTCGTGTTCAGCCTTTGGATGTACTAATAGGCGCATTTAAGGTGGAAGTATTCAGTTCCACAAGTAAACATTAACATTTTGTCATTTTATAATTTTATACAATTAAATATTTAATAAATATAGGTAGGTATTAGGTAACATTAACATATCTATTATACCTAAATATTAATATTTCATATACAGATTTCCACTTAATAATCCCGAATTACTTAAAAATGGTTAATTGAAATTAGAAGGAAGAATTTTATGCCTACAAAGTATAGCTCTTTATGTAGTGAACACTTCAACCTCGGCCTTTAGCAACAGTAAAACTTTTAAAAACTGATGCATTTCCATCTATATTCAAAGCGTTCCCAAGTCATTTACAAAAAACAATACCAGTTAAACGTCGTAAATTGGACAGAATTATAGTTAGAATTAACTATACTTATTACCTATCTACCTTTACAAATATCACAAATCAATATGTAATGATGTATTTTTATTTTAGACAAATGATGTTGATGTAAAAGTTTAAAAACAATCTACAAGTAGTGAGCAGGGTTCTGAACTATTAGTTGAGAATGAAACAGTTTTAGTCCCATCTTCTTCAAAGTTATTGGTATTGATATAACATTTTTATTATTATTATTATTACTATTATTATTGTGTATGTTATCTAAAATTAATATGCTAATCTTTTTTATATATATATATAATTTGAAACAAGTGTTGAAAAATAAATGTTCAATCCGAAAAAAATTATCAAAAATAATTTTATTTAAAAATTTGTGAATTAGATGTATGTTTTTACTTTTTAGATTACCTGTATATATTATGTATATTTATATTAATTTGACCCTACAGAAATTGTCTTAAATTGTATGTTAGATAAAAATGTTTATTAATGTAATAAATGTATAAATAATAGATATACTGTTTTAAAATATGTGAGTTATTATTTTCTTTTTAATATCTTTCCATATCATTATATCATATATTATAATCATCGTAATACAATAGGGTAATGAATATAATTACTACTACATTTAATTTGTTAAAAAATTAAAAAAATAATTTAAATAAATTAAGAATTATGAACGAAAATAATCATGACTACACGTCCATCGTATGTAAAAATGAAATGTTCTGCCCTCCGATGGTGGGGGAAGCGGGATTCGGGACGGCTCGTTTTTTGTATCATTGTGAGAATAGCGAGTCCGCGCTCCAGTATATCTTATCTATCTCAGTGGGTTACGAGGAAGATTCAATAATATCGTATTGTCGACGAGGCGCCACGTCAGCTGTCAACAAGCGTACAGCAAATACTTTATTTGTTACCACAGTCGTATATAAACCGTCTTTGTTACCTTTTTATTTTTTAGGTTATATGGTACCTAACTTGTCATTAATATGTGCGTAGAATTTCGGTGCTTCGTGAGATGCTACCATGTCGTGGAAGGTGTGAACTACAAAATGTCCTCACAAAAAAAAAAAAAAAGTTGATATCAATTAAATAATATTCAAATGATATTTATTTGGCATAGGCACTTGTATCACAGAACAATGGACCATAATATCCACGATGTAGACATTTATATAATATAATAATATAGCATAATAGCAAAATACGGCGTAGTCACTCGGCGTCGAAAAACGGGGATAGCACTAGTAGTTCTACTACTGTCTACTGCTACGACATTGTATTACTCGGGAAAAAAATGTATGTTCGTTGTCCATCATAATACACAACTGCTCCGATATCAATTATCTCGAACATTAACTATGTCGATATCATATTAATTTATCACTCCTATTTGTTGATAGAGATAACTACAGTACTACACGCTGAGTAAAAATCATAGCTATATAGGTACAAACATTTTATAGATTTTAGACTTTTAGAGTAAATATCATAAACTACGGTCCGCTATGTAGAGCATAATATCTTCTCAGAGTTTTTTTTTTGTCATGATAAATTTCTCCCCTTCAATCAGACGTGTTCATACTATGTCACTCGTTTAAGCATTTTGTTATAAATACGAAACTAATTTTCAGTGTTTCACTAAAATTTACATCTGTAATTAGTTTGTTAATTATGTAAAGTGATCGCTATTCACTTACTACGCACACATTGCTTATATTGAACTCCTAAAAATGTATTACAAAGAAAAAGTATGTCAACCTATGAATCAATGTCAAACACAATTATAAAAGTGGGAACAAAACACTTTGTTTCCAAATCCTGTATTCATACATTTAGTCATGTAGATTTCAAAAGGGTCATGATTCTAGCAATTATAATTGTTTTAAGAGATCATAAGTATAACGATCAAAGGTTGTTTTTATCACTTTACTCAGTCTGTACAGTGTACATCGTACCTAAGATACTTACATTTTTTAGAAACTGTTCTTTATTCTTTGGTTTTTTTTACCAATTATCAGTAAGAAAGTACCTATCCACCCATGTTGACTAAAGGCTAGTTTTAATAAGCTTTACCTATAAAATAATACAATACATAATTGTAGATAAAATATAGCAGTTTTTATGTAACAACAATTTATTTTCAAAAAATCAATGTGGATTTTTAAAAGGTACCTAAGTCATCTAATGATGAATACCAATTTATACATGATAAATAAGACCGTAATTTAAAAGTTCTATGGTTGATTTTACGTGTAAAAAAAGCATTTGACAGTGTAAACGGCAATAAAATACTATTAAGAAGCATTATTATATTGGTTTAAGTACAAAATGTATGGTATATACTTACCTAATAGAATGAAAATAGTTAGAATAAATAATTCTTTAAGTACATCACTAAAAATTATACAGTGTTCCTTGAAATACTATTCTAGGACCTTTTTTGTTTGTTATATAGGTACCTAAATAGTAAATGGTCTGCTGAATCTTGGTATTAATGCTGAAATAATTTGTTACGATGATAATACTGTTTTTTTAATTCATGATGAAATTATAGTTTTATTGTATACAAATGATAATAATTTTATTAAAGACATTAAAACATTGGTTTGAATAAACAACTTATTAGAATTAATCTTAAATAAATCTATTTACTTAAATATTAACTCAGAGTTTATCAATTATCAAATCATATTTAAAAATACTCGTGCATTCATTTAGAGGTCAATGTAATTATTGTACTAATTTATGGTGTTATTTTAAAAAATAAAAATTATATTAAGAGTTTAGGACTCGAATTGTATTGTAAATTTAAATGGAACTATCGTATAAATAATTAACTGTAAACAATACGGTATTTTTTATGTGTTAATATGCTTCATATATTGAACTTAGATACCTTTAGATACTTTATAGTCAACTTGTAAACTATTAGTTACGGTATTGTCATTAGAGGTCAAGTATTATATAATAATTATCATGTTAAGTCTTTGATACATTAATAACTAATAATGAGTGAAATTAAATTTATTTAGTATTAAAAATATATAGGTAAGAATGTATAATTATCCTTTTATAAATTTAGAAATAATATTACTAATGTTTCTCACATACATAACACAAGTTTGAAATCAAATAGTTATAAAAGTGTACATATATTTTAGATACATTTTGGCATTCTATTTTAGTGGCAATTCAATTATGCAGAGTACTTAAAATCAATATTTATATAATTTCAATAATGTAAATGCTCTAAAAATGTATACAAAAAATCTTGATTTCACACAAATCAATTCATGGTATGTCCGAATAACGTAGTTTTATAATTTTTTTATTTTTATAATTCTAATAAAACTCCCTACCACAAGTTATGCTTATTAGTAATTGGGAAATTGCAAATTGTCTTAAAAATTATTATTTACCTATTATTATATATTAACTGTGTAGGTATGATGTATTTGATTGCGAAATAAATGTTTTATTATTATTAAAAATATTGTACTCAACTATTAACTGTATATTATTAGGTGCCTAATATTATAATATATACTTCAATAATTCATATAAAAATTACAAAAAATAAATGAACACTATCACTATGTGCAGTGGTGGTTTTGGAGGTGAGGCAAGTGATGCAACTCATAACTTGTAATTTCAGAAATTAAAATAATTTTTTTACTTTGTATTAGTACTATTTTGAATTTTATTCATACTCCTTATTTATTTTTACACCTTTGGTTTAAAATATTTAATATATATATTATACATTAGATGCTTCAGATAAACAATAATTTGTAATAATTAGTTTTTTTGTACATAACTTGCACATAACTCGAGATTGGCTGAGCATGCTGTAACATTATAATTTATAAGCTCATACAATTTAAAGAATACTTAAGCCATGTGTTACTGTGTTAGAGTGTTTCTGTGACACGGTGTCATCTAATAGACAATAGTGAAGGTATTTAATATTGGGTCGCTGTAAAAATACATGTCAAAATCAAAAATGGTATTTAGATACACTGATAATCTACTGTTTGCCTTTTGGTTCCAACATTTTATTGGGTTGAAGGATTGTTCTAATAATGTCACAACTTACAAGTCTCTTTTACAAAATCTCTAACAGTATTCCAAACATAATTATTAAATTGTACCCACAAAATTAAGACTGATTGACCAAAATCTGAAACATAATGATTTAAGTTTAATTTAAATTAGGCACCTTCCATCATACATTTTTATTTTTAACTGAGTAGTTAAAGAAAAAAAGGTCGGGTAAGTGGATGTCGCTCCGCTGTACAGTAGGTTACAAGTAGGTTACTGTATAATGGATGGTATTAAATTTGAATTCAATGAAATATCATTGTATACGAAAAACGATTCTGAGGGGAGACGGTATGTTTTAAATTATATTGATATATATTGATATTGTTACTATACGGTAGCTGGTAAGTTGAATTAATATTATTCATATTATTTAATTATTAACCTAAAATTATCAGTGATGCTGGAAAAATATCATAATATATATATTTACATTAACTTTTGACCCCTAAAGTACCAACTAGATTCATTTTCCTATCAAAAAAGTTACTATTGAAGAAAATCGAAGCATTTTTACTGTCCTAAAAGGTGATGACAGACACAAAAAAAAAAAAAAAAAAAAACATCATTGTAAAATCAATACATTCATCGCTACACTTTAGAATCTAAAATGAAAAAGGGCGGGTAAGTGTATGTCGCTCTGCTGTACAGTAGGTTACAAGTGAGTCACTGTAATGGATTGTGTTAGATTTTAATCCAATGATATAATATCATTGAATAAGAAAAACGATTCTGAGCGAAGACGGTCAGTCAGTCTATAATATCTTACTAAGTCTAAATGTATTTGATGATATTATTGTGAATAAAGTAATTAATTTTAGTATTATAGGCATTAGTATTTACTATAGTTGGTTAAATTCATTTTTCTCAAAAAAATTATATTTTAAAATGCCATTGCGTGTATATAAAATATAACAATATATTCTAAAAGTTTCATATACCAACAAATAATATTTTTAAATTATATCAAAATAACTAAAACCATTATTCTTGGTTTAAATATGAAATTTTGTCTAAATTTGAAATTAAAATGTCTGTAAAAAATAAATGTGTTGATATATTTTTTAGATTTTTTGGTTACAGTATGATTTATTTATGAGAATTTTTGTTTTAAATTTTCAACACTTAGTTATAAAAACTGAACATTTTATAATTTTTTAATTACAATGATTTATAATTTTCGAGATTTTGACAAATTTTGTCAAAATTCGAACTTTAAATGCTTATAAAAAAAAATCGTGCCTATGTATTTTTAAAATTTTTCAACTGATGTTGTAACAATATATAAGAAAGCTTGTATTAAATTTTCAGACTTTTTGGCCCACCAAATAAAATTTTATTGACAATTATTAAAAAAAAAACTAAAAAAATTGAAAACTAAAAATGTCTGTAAACAGCTCAAAACAAATCAAAATATTTTCAAAATTGAATGGTGTATAGAAAATGAGAATATAAACATTTAGTGAAATTTTCATGCATCTACAATTATTCGTTTTTGAATTACAACCAAATAAGAAAAACGCTACATGAGAAATCGAGTGAATATCCTATGTTGTAAAATTATGAACTTACAACACTCATAAAAATTTATTTTTAATTGCTTTTAGATATTTTATTTTTGATAAAAGTAGAAAAACTTACGTTAAATCTTGTGTTAAAATTTAAAACCTTAGATTTAAAAAAAAAAATTTTTATGAATTTTTAACTCTAAATAATTTTCAAATTTTCGTCATTTTTACGTATTTTGTCAAAATTTCAACTTTGAATGCTTAGAAAAAAAAATTGTGACTACAGATTTTTAATATTTTTCATGTGCCTTTGAAACAATATATTAGGAGCATTCTATTAAATTTTCAAGAATTTTTAACGAATAAATAAAATGTTATTGATTTTCAAAAAAAAAAAAACCAAAAAGATTGGAAATTTAAAATGTCTGTTAACAGCTCAAAATAAGTCAAAATATTTTGAAAACGGTATGGTATATAGAAACTGCTTATATAAACATTCAGTAAAAAATTAATGTATTTACCGTCATTTTTTTTAGTCTTACACCAAAAACCAAAATCGATTTTATCGAAAATCAATGTTGCGTAAAAATTCCCGTTTTTTCCTTAATTTTCCATTTGTTTTTCACGGTACTTTTGAAAACTACTGGAAAATGTTTACTTTTGACCCCCCAAAGTACCAACTAGATTCACTTTCCTATCAGAAAAGGTACTATTGAAGAAAATCTAAGCACTTTTACTGTCCCAAAACGTGATGACAGACAGAAAAAAAATAAAAAAAAAAAATAAAAAAAAAAACACACATCATTGTAAAACCAATACATTCATCGCTCCGCTCAGAATCTAAAATAAAGTTTACAATTATACTAGAAAAGTTAACAAAATTAGAACTGTAGCAAGTGAATCCGAAGCTTCAAAAATATATAAGTATATTAATTTACTAAAATATTTAAAATTATTACAATCAGTTGTTCAAAAAAGTAAGTATGTAAATATTTCAATAAAAATAAATATAATATATACCTAGCTAGAATAATCAGGATAAAAAAATTATCCTTTAATTAACTATTTATTTGTTCATCTTTTACCATACAAAAAATACATGGTATATTAATCATTTATTGTAATGATATTTATCAAATATTTATCTTTTATACATCAGTAATATTTTTTAACATTAACATACAAGTTGTACTATTATACATTATATCAGTGGCGTAGTAAACATTTATAAACCAAGATGCACAACATATATTTTAGTTCTTATACCCACCCACCTGGTAGCGCAAAATTGTGGGAGGCTTACCACCCCCTCCCCTTCCAATAAAAACTTCTTGCAGTCACCTCAAACGCCTAGGCGTCATTAAACCCCTTTCACCACACCACTGCATTATATTATGTAGCCAGGTTAAAAACAATTTTCAATTTTAAAAAAGTAGGAAAAAGGTTAAAAAGTCTAAACCATAAAGCAATTAGAGACTGATATAAAAAAACTCAGTAATCTATCTTGTAAAGAAACTTTAGATTTAGAAAGTATTATAGGAATCGGTATTTAATTATTAAATTTTATATCGGTTAATTTTCAGATTTGTAAATCATTAATTCATTTTTATAGGAGCACCTATAGGAATCTCATTCGATTTCAACAGCTCAACTATAATTACAAACCGGTGTTCAAAACAATATCAATATCAGTATCTAACAAACTTAGGTAGATGTTATGTGTTTTTACGATCGTCCTGAATGGAAAATGAAGACATAGGACTTATTATTATTTTACAACTCAACATGAAAAAAAGTATTAAAAAAGATTGAAGTTAATGGAAGATCAAAACAAAATATTTAATGTTATAACTTATAAGTGAGATATAATTGGCCTCTTAATCAAGATCTTACATAATTTTTTTCAATTTTTTATCATTTATCCAATCATTTACATCTTTTACTTTTTATAAAATTTGAAAACTTAAAATTTCTAATAATTATTATACTATTTAAAATAACTGAATAGCATTTTACTTTTAACAGTTACACTAAATAATATAAGTTTGGTTATGGTTGTAGATTTTTCTATGAAAAAAATCATGTTTTCTTTCGAAATGAATGTAGCCATTTCCACTATGAATATTTTTGACTTTGATATGCTTGTATATATATAAATTGTTATTAAAATCGGTTTGTTTAATTTAAAAAAAGTATTTTGTATGTAGGAAATGTGTGTCAATTATGTAATATGGATATTATTATAAAAATTTGTAATAATATCTATACTATAAAACTAAATTATATGTTAAAAAATATTAAGATTTGTTGTAAGCTTATACTAAATTTTGATTTTGTAATAACTTCATAGTTATATCCCTTTGTTGTCTTTATAAATCATTATGTTCATCCACTTGAATTTTTGTTATCGTTAGCTCATCTTTAATATATAGAACATTATGGACAATGAACATGTGAAACTATACAAGTATTTACTATGTATTTTAAGTACACCATTACATTGTTCAATGAAGTTTCTGAGTTCCAGAAACACATTTGTATCCTGTTGAAATATCCCTCAGCTTTATTTGCAGAATGTGCTATTGTGTTCTAGCTATATATATTTTAATGTTTCATTTAATTAGGTAATTATTATAGATTTTCTACACCTTTCTCTTATAATCTTGAAACCAAATTTATAACTTGAGTACAAGTACATTTATAGCTAAATTTAAATTTAAATTACACATAAGCATATTCCATTGGATTTATAGGTGGAAGGCCAAGTTTTTTTTTATAATTTGCCAAATCCATAAAATAACAAATAAAGATGTGTCATAAAAGATAAAAAAAAAATGTACCTACATTTTAAATAATTATTATATACTATAGGTACATTTCTTAAATTTCTTAATTTCAAACTATTAATAAATTTTCTTATGTTTAATTTAAATTTAAATAAATTAAATAAATTAAAAAATTAAGTTTAAAATTTTTTAAATAAGTGAAAACAAACTTTTTAAAGGCTCAGAGCACTAAACCCGTCATTGGTATTATGGTGAGCTTGGCGCTCACCTCGTTATTATTTTGGGAACCGCTTATTTATATATTACTTGATTCATCTGATACTATTTATACCTTCAATCGACACGTGCCTAAATATACTTTTGTACATATAGTGATTTTATAAATGTTTCTTGATTAAATACTGACATGCAATATTATTATCCATAAATTAAGTGTGGTACTCATTCTTCAATAGATCGACATAATATTTTTTGTTAACACAGACCTATTTGTAAGGAGCACACAACATTTATATGCGTACTGTTTAATAATCAGCAAAATATTTCAGACCACTAGGGCCAAGATGAATGATAATAATTATATTATGATATTATTATGTAAAAAAAATTATAAATAAATTGTTATTGATTAACAACTTATAATTAAGAAAAATTGTAAGAAAATTTATTGTAAAATATTAAAATATAAATAATTGGGTATTGGTTGATGAAAAAACAATGAGGTGAACGCCACTCACTCAATACCATAGCGATACCAAGGATGGGTTAAATTATATTTTTATAACGATATATTTTTTGTGGTTTTGTTCTTTTTAATGAGAATGTTTAATTTGTTTTTGACTACTGTAGGTCAGGTAAGGTAAATTCTATTTGAATGAAAACAATTTAAATGAGTTTGAACTCCAAATTATAAGTTATTCTATTATACACAAATGTGGTACACAATAAATCGTAGATGTATGCACTAGGAATTCAAAAATGTTAATATGTTTTTAATTTTGAAAAAAAGGACATGAGCATTGTGCCTGTTCTATTTTAATATTTGAGTCACTATTTAACTATTGTTTGAAAGTGGTATTTTGTTTCAATCAAATTATTTTGTATTTTTTCATATTTATGATGATTGTTATTTACAATAACTATATGTTGTAACTTAAGGTTTGATTGTAATTTCGTAGGATTATAGGATAAGATAAGTGAATATCATAATAAGCCAATACTTTGTTTT
>JANEHU010003978.1:0-16868 GCA_027563435.1 Nasonovia ribisnigri
CCACAAACATAATAATACTGACAAAATCTTTCATTTTACACTTTACACTTTTATAGAAAACAAATATATTACGCTGACATCCTCTAAATGTTTCGTCTTTTTCTTTTTAGAATGAACAATATATACATTATTTTCAACGGGGCGGTGCAGAATTTGCACCTCAGCACCGCTCCGGCTGTGGCAGCCGCGCTACCAACGGCCGAGCGCCATGCACCGGCCGAGACCGCCACCGCCGCGACACCGTAAGGCCCCAAAACGTAAGTACATATAGGTGATGGGTACATTTAAATGATTACTATTAACTTACGCCTAAATCGTGTTTCAGGATGTTACAGGTGCAAACGGCTTGGGCACACAATGCGGCAATGCCTCGGTAAAAAAAATAATTAATAATTAATAATTAATAATAAAATTGATGTTTGTTATATTTATAGCCCCCCAGACGCCTTTGAGACCGCCAGCTATCCAACGATCCGGGTCGAGACCCATGTGGATAAGGCCGCCGCGGAGTCGGTCTGCAAGGTCTAGCAGGACACGCAGTCCGACTCTCGTTCCCATACCTGTTGGGTCTTCGACCCCGATGGGATCAAACGTAAGTAATATTTTTAATCGTAATAGTGCTAAATAAATACAAAATTGTAGGATATGAATGAATACAGCCCACATGTGGTATTGGAGAGACCACAGTAACTTTGAATGCCATGTTTAATTTGTTTTGAAAACGAAAATACTAATATTCTATGAATTATATAAATTGTAGACGTTGTGTGAATCGATGGCTGGTCGGTCTTGCGGGTCGGCGTTGGCGGAACTGGCCGCCTTAATAATTTCTCCACCGTAAGTTGTAAATTGGAGAATTTTTTTTTAATGTCATTGTCCTAACAATATTTCTTCCCCTTAATATTTTTCAGATCAAATGAATAAAAACTTTTTCTTCGACATGTCTTGTTTTTATTTCCTACCTTAATATAATAATCATGGTTAACATATTAGTTGATATTAGAGTTTAATAATATTAGTAGCCTATGTGTTAGGTGGTGTAACGTTTTGAGGGTCTGAAGTGATATGTTTATTTGTGTATTTTTGTATTTAAATAGTTTAGGCCATTGTTAGATGTGTGTCACAACAAAAGGGCAGTGAATACAAAGAACATAGATAAATACCAACAAATATTGATGTATATCATTATAATACGGTGCCGATACAAATAAAATGTTAGGTTGGGTCAGGCTATTAAATATAAGTCACGAGTCGCCTTGCAATATATTTTTATTCTTACATAGACGTTACAAATTATTTACAAATTACCAGAAAATATAGTAATATAGTATTGAATTGTGTCAAATATAATAGTATATATAATAGATAGGTAATAATAATAAGGTAAAAGTGATGAGACAATTAAAACGTTACGTATCACAGTAATAACAATACAGTCTAATTCTACTAACAGATATACAGACAAAAAAAGTTATACAAACAGACATAAATCACAAATTGTGTTTGAAAGTTCTTGACATAGGCATAATAGTGATTAAAGGTATCATATAATACAAACACATTCTAATGACAACTGGTGGACAATAATAATAATATATGTAAAACAAATCAAAACAGATTTTAGATTGTTATTAAAAGTTATTCATAGGCATGAATAGCAAAGTTATAGAGAGCTAGTTATTAATTCTATAATACAATTAATGTATTATAATAACAACAATTAGTGGTTGAAAACCAAATTATATTATACGGTACATAACAAATGTAAAAAGTTCCAAAATAGCATAGTATAATAACAAATATAAGTACAATGACAGTATAGGATTGTGAATAATATTATAATAACAGATATTTATTAAAAGTTATTCGTTCAGACATAAATTGCAAATTGTGTTTAAAAGTTATTGGCATAGACATAAAAGTATAAACATATTAAATTATATTACACTTATAATAATTAATTATAATAACAATTGATGGTTACATTGTAAAAAACAAAATGTAAATAGTTACATAATATAATATGTTTAAAAGATCTTATTCAAATCAATAATAATTACACTAACAGATATGTAGTAGATTATTATAAAAATGTATTCGTTCAGACGTAAATAGCAAAGTTAATGTTATATAAGTAAAAGTAAAAACAAATTTAAAAAGTTACATAATATCATAGTATAAAAGTTACTCATACAGACATCAATAACAATTATGATATTAATTATTATTATGATAATAATTGGAAGTTGAATATAAACAAAACATATAGAAAGGTTTAATAATTTAAATTAACTTTACAAAGTTACATAATATTATTTAAACGCTTTGACATTGAGCATGTATTTTGAAGTAGGTATAAATAAATATATTATTGACAAATGTATGTGTGATCGTACAATATTGTAAATATTATTTTTCAAATTCTAACAAACCGTTTGACATTAGTTACGAATACACCTTTGAGTATTCGCATCCAGAGAGACCACGTGGAGGTTGTCAAACTTTCTCTCCGCATCACCTAGATTGACGCTAGACTTGATCATGGAGCGTCACATAGACTTGATCATTGAGTGTCACCTAGACTTGATAGTCTAGCGTCACCTAGACTTGAACATCTAGCTTGACGCTAGACTTGATCATGGAGCGTCACATAGACTTGATCATTGAGTGTCACCTAGACTTGATAGTCTAGCGTCACCTAGACTTGAACATCGAGTGTCACATAGACTTGAACATCTAGCTTGACGCTAGACTTGATCATGGAGCGTCACATAGACTTGATCATTGGGCGTCACCTATACTTGATAGTCTAGCGTCACCTAGACTTGAACATCGAGTGTCACATAGACTTGAACATCTAGCTTGACGCTAGACTTGATCATGGAGCGTCACATAGACTTGATCATTGGGCGTCACCTAGACTTGATAGTCTAGCGTCACCTAGACTTGAACATCGAGTGTCACATAGACTTGAACATATAGCTTGACGCTAGACTTGATCATGGAGCGTCACATAGACTTGATCATTGAGCGTCACCTATACTTGATAGTCTAGCGTCACCTAGACTTGAACATCTAGTGTCACATAGACTTGAACATCTAGCTTGAAGCTAGACTTGATCATGGAGCGTCACATAGACTTGATCATTGAGCGTTACCTAGACTTGATAGTCTAGCGTCACCTAGATTAGAATTATACTTACCATTGTCAACACGTATTGCATTACAGAACTTCCCTGTACACGATGTTCTTGGTGACAAATCGCCCGTGGTCATCGCCGTACATGCCGACCCTCGCGGATTGTGCGTCCCTCACCCTGGAAAACGCTACGTACAGTTGCCCGTGCGTGAACACGGGCGACGGCAGTAGCAAACCTACCCTGTCGAACGTCTGACCCTGCGACTTGTTGATGGTCATGGCGAACGACAGCCTTACCGGGAACTGAAGGCGCCGCAGCGAGATGGGCAGGTCGTCCTCACCGCTGGACGTGAGCGGTATCTTGGGCAGGACGATGTCTTCGTCTCGTGCATCGCAGCCCAACACTCTCGCCTTGAAATGGTGGTGCCGCAGTTCGGTGACCACCAATCTCGTACCGTTGCACAGCCGTCTCTTCGGATCGAGATTTCTGAGCAGCATCACGATGCATCCAACCTTCAAAGTCAGCCGGTACGGCGGCAGGCCGTCCGGTTCCAAACTGTTGAGAAACTCCGTGGGGAAATTGGCCACTTCGTCGGGATCGTCCGCCACCATGGTGTCCACGGCGGTGTAGCTCCTCTGAGCACCGTTGACGCGCTCCAGCACGTCCCTGTTGACACCTCTGCAGTCCTCGTTGGTGGGACACAGGACGATTCTCCGAGCGTACTCGTGGACGTCGGCCAACGACATTTGCCGCGGATACACGAAATCGACCAAATCGGCGACGTCGCACACCATTTCCCGCGGTATTTCCACGGTGTTCGGAACGCCGTCGACCGCGGGCAGCAGGCCGTTGCCGAGTTGAAGCAGCCAAGTCGCAAAGTCCGCGTCGTTGTCCGCGCGCATGTTCTGCACCAGATTGAAGCGCTCCATGACGCGCCAGAGACCGTTGTGCTTGATCGACGACATGACGATGTCGGCTCTCGTCCCCCTTCGGACCACGGGCAATATCTGTCTGAAGTCTCCGGCGAACCGCACGGTCTTACCGCCGAACGGTAATTCCGATACCATGACGTCCCTGAGCAGGCGGTCCACCACCGTCAGTTGGAGACCCGGCGACATGGGAGCTTCGTCCCAGACGATGAGCGCGGCGTCGCGTATCTTCCGCGCTCGCTCGCACTGCATGCTGACGGTGGACGTCGAGTCTTCGGTCAGCGTACCGAACAGCAGTCCGAACGTCGAGTGCACCGTCTTGCCGCCGTCCATGAGCGACGCCGCGATGCCGGTGAACGCCACGCACAACACCTCGCGCGTGGGTTGTAGGTGTCGGAGCGACCATATCAGGCATCCGTACAGCGTCGTTTTCCCGGTACCTCCGGGTCCGTCGACGAAGAAGGTCTTCGACACCTCGCGCCGGTCGTCGACGGCCGCCATCACGCGGTCGTACACCGCTCGCTGTTCGGCGTTCAAGGCGTCCACTTGCGGGGCCCACCGCGCCACCTAGTCTATCGCTTGGAACAGCACGTCGTCCTCCAGCGGTTCAAGTAGACGGGGGTCGGCGAGGGGCAAACCGTAGTCGCCCGGCGATTTTCCGTGTACGCGAAGTAGATCCTCGACGGCGGCCAAACACGCGGCCCTCGCGCGGTCCACGTCTTGCAGACGCCGATTGAAGTCTTCCATCAGGTTCGCTTCGTTCGCCTCGTACAGCGCCAGCGGGTTTGAGGGCTCGCAGAACACCAGTATCGTGACGAACAGATACCGCAGTTGCCGCGGTGTGTCCAACGTCGCCGATTCCGTCAAGCAATCCCGCCACGCCCGGTCGTCTTCTAATAATCCCAGTGCGACGGCAGCCGCCGTGAATGTTTCGTGAACGACCCCGTGGTACAGGTATTGTCGAGCCACCGCGCTGGTTGCGTTGATAGCGAAAAACTCCGTGAGTTTCGTTCGACGTAGAGCTTGATTCTGTATGCGTTCTTCTGCTTGTCCCGGCGCAAAGTACACGTTCTGCCTACCTTCCAGGTGAACGGGAAGTCTGACGACCGTATGACTTTTGTCGTGCAATTTGTAAGCAAACAATCGCCAGATGGCTTCTGGAGGGCTGACGTACCTGGAGTTGACGAAACTGAAAACGAATACGATAATATATAATATATACTATATATATATTATTATATTTATATAAGATGGCTAACAATATCTGAACTGGATTAAAAGATGATAACGTTTGGTGTTATAATTATTATTATTATTATTATTATACCTATGAGGTCTGATTTAACTCAATTAAGTTTATTTTTTTACAGCATTACATTTTTTACAATATAATAATTTAATTTATGTTGAAGTAAAGCGAATTGAAATATTTGATCAAACCTAAGAACTAATTTTTGAAACTACTCTATACTTTAACTATTAGTGAACAAATAGTGCAACCTACATATATATAATTACAAAATTCTTAGACACTTGGTGGTAATTATTACAAATAAATGAATGTATGAATGGTGTATTTAATTAAATAAAATAAAAAAACATAAAATGTATTGGTGATTGTATACACTGCTCTAAAAACCTATAAAACTTAATATAACTAATGGACATGTGATAGGTTGTAAATAGTGAGTAAAATAATTCATACACACTGGACACTCTTTTAAAAAATACACAGGCATAAAATATTGTTATATACTTATAATAGTAATAATTTTGAACGTAATACCTATAATGACAATCTATCACTATTATGTATGTACCAGGGAGTACTAATGTAGACAACCTATAAACTCTCTGTAGAAGTACATAATAAAATGTTAATTTATGTCTTCATATCATATACAACATATAGTAAAACCTTTGTATACATACATAACTCTTAGACTCTTAGTTAATGAAAAATAAATAAATGAATGGTGATTTAATTTAAATTACTACCTACTTCAATACTATATGCAATATGCAATATGCAATATGCAATATATATAAAAGGCTTGAATGAAAAAACATAAAATAATTAATTGAATGTAATAATAATAATAATAATAATACCTAAACAACACAAATGATATTATACAAAAGTAAAAAAACATAAAAGGTGAATGTATACAAGTGCCCTAAAAATAATTAATAAAATAAATGTCCATGTGCTACGTTGTAAATAGTGAGTAAAATAGTTAATGTAACCGGTGTAAAATGTAGACCACCAATCTAATTCTCTGTAGAAGTACATTATAAAATCTACAATATATAGTACAACTATACATAATTATATAACTCTTAGATACCGTCGAATAAATACCGTTAATAATAAATAAAATTAATAAAATAAATGAATGAATGATGATTTAATTTAATAGAAACAGCGCTTTTAATGTAAAGTATTGATGAATGTATTGGCAACTGCCATTAAAAACCTAAAATACTTAATATAATAATATAATAAAATTGTACAGCTCTTAGACACTGTATTGATGTCAATTATCAATTGAATATCAATTAAATCAATATAAGTGTGTTTCACTTTGCAACTATGGTGTGTAGGTACATGTGCAACTTGTGTGTAGGTATTAAAATTTAAAAATTACCTGCACTTTTAAATTTAGAAATATGTGAATTATGAAATTAAATAATTATAATAACGTATTTATATCGGTAAAAGTGTAGTGTAAGGTAAAGACTCACTTGGCAATTTCATCTTGGTCCTGCATTTCCAATGTCACACGGTCGTGCCCTTTGTATATGTATTTGTAAATATACATGACACTCTTTATGGAAGTGCAGATTTCGACGTTGATGTGTGCGTCGTACTTGGCCAGAAGGTAAGGGTTGTACGGCACTACACACTCTCTTCTGCGTACGGTTTTGGAAAATTTTTGGTACAACTGTTGTCCGCCATGCACGGACACTGTGGGTTGACTGTTCCACAAGGCCCGTGTATCATGTGGGACGTCACGCAGGCGTGCAAGCGCCTGTCGGTTGCCGGGTCCGGCAGGAAGGCGCAAACCACCTCGTCGACGTCCGCCGCCGTGCGAAATATACTATCCTCGGCCAGGATTAGAAGTATGTGCGCATGGGGCAGACCACGTTTCTGAAACTCAATAGTAAAACGTAAGCGCTGACATTACCAAACACACGATTAACAGTTATGTCACGTAGTAGCTGCTTTAGTTTCCTGTTGAAAACCCTGCGCACCAGGTCAGGCCTGTCGCTTGCTGTGCTGTGAACCGCCAGGTTGTCAGTGATCTCCGACCACCTGGGATTGCACGTAAAAGTTATGAACAAGTCGGGTTTTCCTTTGGAACGAACTATGGTGATGGCGTCTTGATAGCACATTTTGTTGAAGCGATCGCTGCCCACGAACGTTGATGGTAAAATGATCCTACGTCCGACCGCCATGGGATCCACGTGTAGCTGTTGGTTCACGTGATCCATGAGCCCTTGATAAGCCTCAGCGAGGAGATCCCTCTGATTCAAACGGATATAGTTGAGATTGTTCGATTCCATTCGAACGTACTGGTCGCAAACATACATCTGTAGCAAGAAACGACCTTGATGTAATAAACTAAATAGTTCATGTCTCTCATCGTTATTTCCCTGATATAGAACGGCCAGGCGGTAGCACACAAACTCTCTGATGCTGTTCCGAGTGCGGACATTATTTTGTCGGTTGCCCTCTTGCAACATCCCGTTATGCCAACCGGCTTCGCCGTGCGGATACAACATCGGATCCGCGTGACACGACCCTTGAGAAATGTAACGAAATGGTATATATTATATTAAGTGAAAAGCTAAATCAATACTTTGTAGATAGTTAGGGTATGGAGTTCCTTGTGTTGTGTGGATATCAAGTACATAATTTTTAAGTAAAGCGAATTGAAATATTTAATCAAACTAAGAACCTAAAAATTATTTTTTTGAAAACTGTACTCTAAACTTTAACTGTTAGTGAACAACACAACAGGGTATTAATCTAACCGGTGTTACCTATGGTTAGGCGTTAGTAAAATATAATCATATAGTGAATCTAATGGATGCATAAGTCCCTGTATATAATATAATATATATATAAGAATGGTAAAGCTGTAGACATACAATGTGGGAGAAATGTTAATTCATGTCTACATATCATATACAACATAGAGTACAACCCACATAATAATATAATTATAATTACAAAACTCTTAGACACTTGGTGGTAATTATTAAAAATAAATGAATGTATGAATGGTGTATTAAATTATAGTAAATAAAAAAAAAAACAAAATAACGTATTGAATCTAATCATAATAATACCCATACAACACAAATGATATTATACAGAAGTATAAATGCTCTAAAAACCTTAAAAAATTAATATAATAAATATTCATGTGCTAGGTGGTAGGAAAAAGTAAGTGAGTAAAATAACACTGTGGACACACTTGTAGAAGTATAACAATATTCTAATAACAATGGAATAGTAAAAATTTTAAATGTAATACCTATAATGACACTTTATCAATTATTATTATACTCTCTGTGGTAGTACATAATATAATCTACAATACATAGTACATAGTACAACCTACATATAAAGTTAAAAACGAATTATTAAAAATAAAACAACACATTGAATCTAAAGCATTGGTAAAGTATTATTATAAATAGTAACATAATTTGTAGAACCGCAAAATAAAGGTAATCTATAAAATAAACTCTAAGATCAGATAATTTGTATTTCAAGTGTTAATAAATATATGAATAGTGCATATTTGTCAATTACTAAGTATAAACAAATTATGAAATAAGAAAAGAACACAGTGAATGAAGCATTGGAGTAATGTAACTATAGGATTGACTAATGATAAAATATTATCTAGTACACAACATTCAAAACATAACACTGCTTATTGTCATTAGAGAGGTGTGTGTGTGTGTGTGTAGGTACTGTACAATTAAAGCCATGGTTACATTTCATAACGTAAAAAACTTCCTAAATACTATCAGTACAAAATGAATATAATTTATTTAGGAGGAAAATTGATGAGACATTTGTTAATTTACCTAACCTAGGTAATTTGTTGATCCATGCTGTATGAAATGTATATATTATAGTATAATGGCTTTTCTTTTATCACATAAATATAATGAATTTAAACTATTAATTTAAAAAGTATTACTACATAAGTGAGAGGGTTAAGGTCGGTCTACATATTAGTTATGACTTTATGAGGTACCTAATGAAATTGTAGTTTTAAATTTATATGATGGGGTGTGTAATTTAACTCTTTATTACTTACGGTTATAATATTCAGTGAAAATTGTGACATATATTATGATATTATGTGTGTGTGTGTGTGTGTGTGCGCTACCCATAAGGCGTACAATAGGCAAAAAGGAAGTAATTCAATTCTCAGTGTTAATAATATTGTGTTTATAGAAAAGTTCTATGAAATATTTATCAACTAACCCGCTGGTATATTTTGCATCCTGTGTTGCGGGTTGATTTGGTTCGTGTCCTAGATGACCAGATTGATGTTTCTGGGAGGACGACCGTCCTCACCTACGAACACTGCCGCGACTTCATTGGCGGTAGGCAGGTTGTTTCTCCCACGATCCCGGGCCCTGTCTTCGACTAAATGCATAGTGACTGGCCTAGGTCGCACACCAGCGGCATCTCCGTCGGCTAGGTCTCTTTCTGCAAGCCACACCGTACGCATATTCCTGGAAAAAATATAGACATGTTAATATATTCATATATTAAACACATAAAAGTGTACAAATAATTGTGAATTGTAATTGCAAAGAAGAGGGGCGAAGTTGGGCTGAGATAAGTAGAGCTGTGATGGTATTGACCATATGAATTATATATGACTTGGAATGAAATTGATTGTATTAATCAATAGGAAATAGTATATTTTAAGTAAAGGAATTTGTTGAAATGTAATATAATAAGAGTATAATTAACATAATATATAATATTATTATTATTATTATACATTATAAATGTGTGTGTGAGTGAGGACAGTGTAATAAGCTTATTTTTGTGTGTATTTAAAGTATATGGGTACATAGAAAATGGGAATATGAATTAATCAACCTTGCGATGTCATAATAATGTTTTATTAGTACTTTCATACATGTCTATTGACGTGTTTTTTGACGTGTTGATTACACTCTTACTCTGCTACCGGTATAGAGTTAAATTACTGAATGATATAAAATTAAATTTGGATGTTTTTATATTTTATTTTATTATTATTTTAATGATTGGATGTCTCAATAACAACAATGTAATAAATTGCAAGTCTAATTTTAATAAGTCTTAATGCAAGTCTATATCAATATATTTATAGTAGCAATTCCGAGGACCACACACAATATCTTAAATCATCATTCTATATTGGAAGAGTGCAATACAATTACAATAATATTATTATATACAAAGAAAATATAGAACATTTTGGTATAATTATGAAATATGTTAAGACATAAACGTCCGAGCCCTGTGTAATATTTAATGTTATATCATTCAGTGATGACTGTAGTAGGTTGAGTAATTCATAGTTAGTGTAGTCTTAACAACGAATGTGTTATTTTACATAATCAAGTGCCTTAGCTAATAAGTTTACCTATATAATATTTTGTAGTAGAACTTAAGGATTTATTAAAATTTAATAACAATAACAATTGTTTACTACATTGTTTGAGTATTAATTAAGTTTTCATAGATTAGGTTAAAGGAGGTGCTATAAATTAAATTTAACTGTTTGTTTGGAAATATTTAAAATATACAAAATAAAAACTCTATATCGGTAGCGGATGGGAGTCTAATACTCTAATGTCAATGTAATATCGGATTACTGCAGTGTAATTAACATAGTTAACTATTAGTTTATTTGATAAAGCGTGAAAAATATTTTATTTTTTTTTTTCATATTCTAAGAAATGTATCTGTAAAAAGTATTTACTCTAAGGGCAAATTCATATGCCTAGTGTTAGTAAATACAATAGTTTATGTTTAAGTTTTCTTACATAAAAGCCATTGCATACGGATTTAGGTCCCGCAGCAAACCGTCCAAGAGTCCAATCACAACCTCGGACAGTTCATGCCGGGCCATATCGACTCGGCGTCTGTTGGCCTCTCCGGACTCGATGAAATACAACTGACAGTATCTCGCATCGATCCGGTCAACGGCCACGTCATTATTGGTCCTCTGATACGTCTGGCCGTGGACACACATCGTCCGCGGCCCTCGCCCTGGCAATCGCCTGTCGTTTGCGTCACTGCTAAACGCAGCGAATGCCAGAGCGTTGTTGTACCGACGAATGTCCGCTCGAAATCTACGGCCATCTTGCGAATCATCAATCAACAAATTCATGAGTAAATATGGGGCTGGCAACAAAGCGTGTTGCCCTACGGCGGCCACTTGACCGTTATTACAACACGTGGAGAAGTGACCCATTGTCGTACGCTCGCTGGAAAAGTGGCGTGCATCACAGTGCCGGCAAACGGCAGTCAACGCGCCCACGTAGTGACGTTCTGGAAGCGGGTGTGTCACGCCCGCCGGCCGGTCAATCGTTGGCGCACGCACTCTGGGTTCATCGATCGGAATACCCACGGGAATTGGTCCAACCTGCGATTTACAATGAGAGTTATTTTTGATTTTTTTATAAGTCTGACATATGTACTGACCTCTTCGTCGACTTCTGGCTGCAACTCGTCGACCACTTCCACGTCCTCTCCACCATCCATCTGGACTACGACCACTTCCACTCCCTCCATCACCTCCATCTGGACTTCGACCACTTCCACGTCCTCCACCCACTCTATCTGGACATCGACCACTTCCACCTCCTCCACCTGAACGTTTCCTCCAACCACCTAAAAGTTAGGTCGAGTTTAGAGTAGGTACACATTTATTCCCACTGCATAATATAACTATTATAGTTTAACCCGGAGTTAGTGTAATATAATAGGTATATCAGTGTACGATTAGTATGATTTTGCCAACTTTAATAATAACTAAATACTTATAGTAGAATGTATCTTATTACTTTCACTCAACTTATAAGCACAGTGAAATGTAGTCTTGGCAAAGAATATATTATCATTATAAGATTGTGTATCTATGTCGTTATAAAAATATACCTAGTCATAACCAACTGTAACAATAACTATATCACTCAACCTAAATAACATCAGTGCAATTAAAAAATTCACACAAGAACGTTTAATTGATATATGTATTGATTCATACATATTTATAATTTTTCTCAGGATGAAATGTATTGCGCTCTTAACTCTGTAACTCCGCCTAAATCTAAGCCATGCCTGTATATAATAAATTAATTGCAATGTAAAGTATATGATAATCGATATAGACATTGTTCAGAGTACCACATGTGAAATGATAAAATACCTGTCTAGTACACAACTTACAAATAAAGGAGTGTCGGCCTAGATGTGTATAGTAGTAATATTGAGAACTGTGTAAGAAAATGTTTAAGTACCTATAATGAAAGTTAAAATACAATGAGTTGTACTGTAACTTGCACGGTGTATCCCGTATGAATGGGATTACAGTTTAAAATACAGAACTTTTAACTTTTTAAAGAAGAACATTTAATCGTATTTCAATAAAGAATATTTAATAAACATATAAATTATAGAATTGTGTTAGGTTAGGTTCAATAATAGGTTTTGCAGTAACAATAACAACAATAAGTATAGGTATCAAAATAATTATTTGTTTTCGAACAGCAATGTTGTTCAAGGTATTTTTCAAAGAATAAGAATAAAAAAACAGCGATAACGAAAAAAAGAGTGTAATTTATACAGAACTTTAATCGGTTGTGTATTCATACATATTTATAATCTCGTGTCGGTTAGATAAAGTTATGTAGATATGTAGATTATGTGTAACTATAATGTGTAATGTGAATTATGTGCAACTATAATGGGCAAAGTGAAGATTGAGTACGTAAGTAATGTAACCATAGGTTAGACATTACTCACTGTCGTCGGAGGGGTGTGTGAAGTATGATAATTACACATTGCTAATAAGTTATTACAAAATAAAACTTTTTAACCGACTAACTTGTGTTTTTTTTTCTTTTGGCATATTATATAACACAAATACGAGCACTAATAAATACAAAATAACGAATACAAATACGAACACGACAACGATTGACGATATATGCGTTGACACGATAACGATCGTAGTCCGTCGATCACTGTGTACTGGCAAACAAAATAATTGTGTAAATGTAAAAGACAGATTAAATAAAAATAATATTGTCTTCAGAGCTATAAATAAAATGGGTTCCCCATAACGCTATTGATTATCGCCTTATCGGTATTATTGCTGACAAAATCATGTAGATAAAATTGATTAATTTACTAAAAATATGATTTAAGAGTAAATAATCAAAAATTATTTTAAAATATGCAATAAAAATCAATAAATATTAAAAATATACATTTGTAGAAAAAAATTCCAAAATATGCAAACATATGCACAATAAACTTTTGAACTTTAACTCCAAACACCACAACACAAATTTGTATCTGATCAGTTTTATTCTATTTACTTCCCGAACAAATATGCAAATGCATAAAGTCCCGAGCCCTGCTAATAACCGATAGTAATAAAACAAAATAAATACAGTTGTTCCTAGTCATATAATGTTAGTATAGTTCTATTAACCGTTATAGTATAGTATTTATATTGCTTGGTTAATGAGTAAGTTTTATACAAATGTGCAGTTTGTAGGTTAATGTATGTTTTGTATTTTGTAGGATAGGGAACAATTAAAAAGTGTATAAGAAATCATTATGAATGCTTATATTAAAAGTAAATTTAAAATACAGAGAGGCATGACTAACTGTAATTACTACTCGTAGTCATTGGAGGCCACACTATGAGCACTGTACAATTAATAATGCTGTAGTAATTTTTTCTAAGTTCTGCCTAACCTAACCTTAATGCAATATAATAAGTACTGCTGAATGTATGTAACCACCTAAAATTGACATTGTAGTAGTATTGAGATAGTAAAAGACTTTGTAGGTAGTGACTTTTGCTAAGTAAAACATGTTGCTGTTGTGCTGTAGTGCAGGGTCTAAAACAGTGTACATAATATTTTGTTATTAAGTAATATTAAGTAATATTGAGAACCGTGTAAGAAAACGTTCAAGTATTTTGTTACTTTGGGTAACATTTAAAATTACCTAAACCAAAATCTAATCTCTGGCCAGCCTAACCAATAATAAGTATTATTTATAATAATAATAATAAATGTAAGTATCTACTATAAGTTGTACATTGTACAGTGTACAAAATGTACTTATATAAAAATAAAGTATGAGAAGGTATTGAAATAATCTTAACACTACTGAGAATAACACATGTAAAATGATAAAAAAACTATCTAGTACATACACAATTTACAAATAAAGGAGAGAGAGCTAGTTAGTAGAGAGCTATTCTAGGATAACTTTGTGTAGTAGTAATATTAAGATGTAAAACATTTATTTATGGTATAGTATAAAGAAATGTAGGAATCAAAATAATTATTTGGTTCAGTCAACGGTATCAATGTGTTTAATATGCAATAACACCATTAACACTATTGTTCAAGTTATGTGAAATTATATCAATATATGAAGTCGAATGTAAATTCAGGCTTTTAGTTTTCAAGAATGCCGTACCTAGTCAGTATAGTATAGTATGGTAAAGTATAATTAGTATACTAACGGGGACACTATACTTATTGTCATTAAATTTAATAATTACATGTCGTGGAATAAACTGATACTGATGAAATGAAATTACCGCTTCCCTATGTAAAGTAATTTCCATATTGTAAAAGTATAGGTACACGCATTGGACCGTCGTCGACATACAAAACATAACACAACTCACCGTCAAAAAGTACACAGGTAGGTATTTATTATGTTTGGCGGCATACTCGTGCAGTAGGTTTATGTTGTAATAAAAACGTTGAATATCGTCAAGTCAAGTTAGTCAGCTTCTTATAAAACACAAGTTCGTGTACACATCGGGTGTATTAAACTCATGAGAGTACACAACGGTATTAGTGGCAAAGTAACAAAGGTGTATTTACAGCCAAGTAACCATAATATTATACACTCACCAGAGACGGCACCGCTGTGTGTGACAGGTGGCGGCGTCGTGCATCTCCTACGACGTAGTCAACACCAGCGACGAAATGCCTGGAACACAGCTTGGATGTGCGGTTCACGGCGAGACCGCGGTCCACCACAAACGCCACCCACTCGATACGACGTAAGCCATTTGGAAATCTAAAGGTCACAATACAATAATCATTACGTCGATATTCATTAACGCGTTGTGTGAAATCGTAAATACCCGTGAACTGAAACGCCATCGATATCGTCCACATTCCCACATATCACACAGCGTTTGACCATCGTGACGGGGCAGCCTAAAGAGTGAAGTTTTAATGATGTAGTTTAACATTTTTAAAATGTCAAGTGAAAAAAATTATATTGCTAATCAGTGTGTTATCAGTGTGTGTACTATTTTTAGAAAGACGGTGAATATTATTATTATGTTATTGTCATTAAATTTGTGTACGGTCTTAAAACGAACTCGCGTATAAATCTACGTCCGGTTATGAACACCGAACGCGAATAATATTTCGAAGAGCTAGTGTAATAACAATAATAACAATACACGTGTTTTAGTATGAAAAGTGTTACTCACTTGTATGAAAAGCGGCGTTCGATGGCCTAAAAAAAAACCTAGAAAAAAAAAAAAATTACGTTCTGTTAAATATACACAACGTATGCGCTCGCGCGTGTAAAAGGCGTCCGAAATGCGCACAGAAAAGTTAAGGGAACTAAGAAAACAGAGAAAAATTAACTTTTCGGTGCGCTAAGACGTTCGCCGTACGGACACTGGGCACAAGTTGACGTTTGATGACACGGCGCGTTTCACGTCGCTAAAGTTTTTCCCCGCGCGGCTACTCACTCAACCGATAACGTCAGGTTAGGTACGCGTTACTCATAAGTCATAATCTTAAATCTAATGGCAGTACTGTAGTATTGCGTTTATTATATACATAATAATAATAATATATAATAATATAAATCAAATATTAACGCACGTAATTAATATAATAATAATAATAATAAGTATAATACAGCATTATTAAACTTCAATATCTATTGAAATATAGAAGTACCTATATCAATTGACACCGTCTTAGCGTTTTGTGGGTACTCGTATATATATAATAAAAAAATATATAGCAGTTAAACTACCTATATGTAGCTATGCTCCACTAACCTATTGTAAGTAGCTCTATAACACTATTCAACCACCTCCACCAACTACTTTACAAAATGTAATACAACAGTATTGTATAAGTATACAAATGTTGCTGTGTCATTATATCATTTTGTGAAAACTACATTTTACTTCCAATAATAGTCCTACCCTATCACCGACATTATACTTTGTATTAGGTAACCGTACTTAATTCAGTTAGTTCAATCAATATCATGTAAGTAAACTACAAATATAATAACATAATATATTAGGTACCTACTACTGTGACTTATAAGTAGGTATCTGCAATGTACATATTACATGCATACGCCTGAGTTATAAACAACCAAGTCCTCGAACAACCAAGTCCCTTACACGGTGCAATAGAAATATCCAGACGTTTTATTAGTCAATACAATATAATATACGAATGA